>LVTN01000428.1:111690-128666 GCA_001649415.1 Musa itinerans | reverse complement strand
CTCCGGGCCGTCGCGGAGTACGGGTCGGCGATGGGGCCGGAGGGGCTGGTGGCGGGCCAGTTTGTGGACATCGACAGCGAGGGCAAGACAGTGGGCGTCGGCGTGCTGGAGTACATCCACCTGCACAAGACGGCGAGGCTGCTGGAGGCGGCCGCGGCGTGCGGGTTGATCGTGGGCGGCGGCGGGGACGCCGAGGTCGAGAGCGTAAGGCGGTACGCGCGCTGCGTCGGCCAGCTGTTCCAGGTGGTGGACGACATACTGGACGTGACGAAAACGACGGAGGAGTTGGGGAAAACGGCCGGGAAGGACGTGGCGAGCGGCAAGACGACGTACCCGAAGCTGATGGGCCTCGAGAAGGCGCAGGAGCTGGCACAAACCCTGGTGGTGAAAGCGGAAGCAGAGCTGCATGGGTTCGACCGCGTCAAGGCGGCGCCCCTGCGCCATCTCGCTCGCTACATCGCCGATCGCCAGAACTGAAGTCGATGCTCCACTTTTAGGTAATCACGTCCTTCCTTATGTCTCTTTATTTGCAGGACAGCAATTAAATATGATCTAAAGAGGTTTTCTATGATTCGACTACATTTCTCAAACACTTTCATCCGATTCTATATAATCCTCTTCTCCTTCTTCTACTCGGATAAAACTACCGGAAGATTGAACCATACATCACTCTCTGCTTTCATTCTTCCACAACTCCAGAAGAGTAGCAATTACTTAAAGATGTTGATGCTATATGAAAACACCCACAAGCTTGATTATATTTATACATGGAAACCAAACCTATGCATTGTTGAGCAGATGAGAAAAGCCTAGTTGATACTTGCAAGTTAAAGAAAGATGTAATGGTACATAAGATTACCATACAATATATGATGAACTAGTACAAGCAGATGTTTCATGACCTATAATATATATCATTAAACTGTTGGTGCTGTCATGACGCAGAAGAAGACCAGAGTCTCTCTGGGCCTTCACTTGTAGTCAGGCTTCCTTCAGCTTCTCTCCTTCTACATCAACAAGGAGAAGCTTTTTTTCTTTTTGATAGTTTCAGTACAGAGAATGGGAGTGACGATGGTTCACCTCCTTCATTGTGCTTGGTGATGATGATATGCTGCTTCCAACACACAACAAAGAAGGCAGGATATATTACATTCAACTTGCACCAAATATTTAAGATGAAACAAGCATTTTATTATTATTATTTCTTGTGAAGCTATATCCCCAGAAGAACTGCTTGCTTCCTCACAAGACTCTGCTCATTCATCTTCCCGGAAGGGATGATCCACTGTATCGGCTTCTTGAGCTGTCATATCCAGATTGTACAGTTCCAGGCCCACTCATGATATCCTGAAATAAAAGATGACCTCTTCATATTGCTTCTTATTTGTCGATGTATATGTTAAGGAATCACAACTATTTCCTGTTCGGATTGCACCTTTCTTTCATCCGGATAAAGCTAGTCTGTCGATGGAAGAAAGATGAGAGAACATACTTGTGTGGAAACTTGACTGTGGATAGGTGAGGTGTATGAACCAGTCCCAAACGGGGAGAACTGCATGTTCTCCTCTGCGAGATCTCTCAGTCTGTTGAGCTCCGGCAGTATGGCCGTCGTAAGATCCGGCCGATCCTTCCGTCTGAGTTCCGCACACTTGAGTGACATCTTGGCTAAGCTTAGAGCTTCCTCCACCGGCCAATCCGGCACCGAGTGATCCAACATTTCTATGAACGTCCCCTTCTCGATCGCACGCTCGACATGGTGTGTCAGCCCCATGGGAGGTTTGCCGGTGATGATCTGCAGCAGCATGATCCCGAGAGAGTATATGTCGGACTTGATGCCGAGCATGCCGGTCTGCTGATACTCCGGGTCGATGTAGCAGAACGTGCCGGCGGTGGCCGTCATGCGATACTGGGTGACGTTGTCGGCAACGGAGGGGGGGACCAAGCGGGCGAGGCCGACGTCGCTGATCTTGCTCACGTAGTTCCTGTCGAGGAGGATGTTTGCAGGCTTGAGGTCTCTGTGTACCAGCGGCTCCGGCCTGGTCTGGTGCAGGAAGAGGAGGCCCGTGCCGATCTCCGCCGCGATCCGGAACCTGTGCTGCCAAGGGATGGGTGGTGTGTTCCCTCGCCGGAACAATCGATCGTCCAAGCTCCCATTTGCCATGTACTCGTACACAAGGCAGCCGTATTCCGGGCAAGCGCCCAGCAGCAGAACCATGTTTGGGTGCCGAATGCAGCATAGGATTTCAACCTGTTCACGCAAAAGATGATCATACAAACAAAGATCGAGGAAGAGTTCAATCAAATGGTTTCCTACCTCTTGCTGGAACTGTGACCTTCCTTGGGCGGCATCCGGACGCAGTACCTTAATGGCAACAGGCGTATGATCCAGAGTGCATCTGTAAACAGGACCATAGCCACCTTCTCCTATCTTTCTCACCTCTGCAAAGTAGTCGGTGGCTACCTCTATCTCCTCTATCGTGTACCTCCTGTACCTGAGGTTTGTATGAGACAAAGCATCGAAAGCCTTCTTCTTATCCTCGGCGTCTTTGAATGCCTTCATCTCCGCACTGATCCTCTTGTGTGCTTCGTTTTCTGCGATCCTTTTTGATGCCTCGGCCGTCTGTATCGCTGCCACACACCTTGCTTTCTCGCTCTCCGCTAAAGCCAGAGCTTCTTCTTCCGCCAATCGAGCGTCTTTGATTCTTTTCTCTTCGTCCGTCTTCCAGCGTTGTAGCTCCATCGTCTGCAGCGGAAGTCGTCGTCTGAAAACGAGTCCAGATTCGGGGAACGGTGAGGGAAGGTTACCTTCTGTTTAGCTGTGAGTGCTTCCTTGCATGCTGTGCTGTACATGTCCATGGTCTGCTTGAGCTCTAATTTCAGCCTCCTAATCTCTGCTTCCACATCCTCCTGCGAGCTCCATGGTAACACGCATGTCGGTTAACCAGAGGTACAGATGCAACTATGGCTTCAGACTACTTCCTCGTAGCGAGTAAATGCCATACCATGTTCTGAGACGATGAGCTCTCATGAGACACGGAGGAGAATCCATTGGCGGATGAGACTGCGCCCACCGACCTGCGTGGTGACTCGAAACTGCGCTCGTAGCTGTCTGAAAGATTTGACAGCCTCGGAGGGTAGGAGCGTTCGCTTGACCTGCCGCTGCTCACGAACGAGACATCGCTGTCCGCCATCGACTCCCCATATGATCTCGTAGTCGAAGCGCGTCCTCCCCTGGTAAAAGGCGACCTAATCGAGGCAGACAAATCTCGTGTTCAGCATCATCTTGTTCACATGTATGAGCTCCGAAGGTTTGTTTGGTGATGAGAACTCTTACTTTATCGATTCATTATCCTTTTGCAGATTCCACGGAGTCAATGCAGCATCAGTCGGCACCGGACCTCTCGTGCCATTCTTGGCGTTCTGGCTTAATGCATCGGGTTTAACACTTGCTTGGCCTTGGATTTGATTCCGGAGAAGAGAGACAGGCGGAGGTGGCCGGACGGCATTCCTCATCGAGGAGACCTTCCCCTTGGAGATGATGTAGACAGTGCAGAAATCTGGCACACCTTTGCAGATGGTGGTACTGAGGTCTGTGCTCCTGAATGATCTGAGACGGGAAGATGATTCGAGTCTCAGAGATCTTCGATTAGTCGAAGAATTGCTCCAGTAATTTAAGCTCACCTAACGAATCCGCTTCTTGATGACGAGCCGATCACAAGCTTTTCGACCGCGGCGTTGGTGACGAACTCTGTGATCGCTTTGGCAACGTCAGTGTCTTCGAGCACCACATCTTTGCATTGTACCTATTAAGGATTACTCGGATGCTAACTATCAGTTTTGACGACACAAGTATGAGATTTCGAAACAGGGTGGATTCAATTTGATGAACATAATCCACAGTCAACTGGGAGCTGTTCTCTCATTTCCAAATCTCACAATTAATCAATTCAAACAGGAATTTTAGAATGCTTTAGACGTTCATGTTCCTGAATGCAATCTGTTGACTACATTTTTAGATTACGAAGAATTAGCTAAGATGTAAGATTAGATGAAACACGACTCACGTTCTTTCGGGTGCAGAAACATCGAAACGGGACGAATATTTCCCTGATCGTGTTGGCAGCAGCGGCAGCGTCATCTTCGTAACCCGCTGCATCGCACGGAAAAGAGAAGGAACAGTCAGGAATGCCAAAGATCTCTTCGTTCATGGGTGGAGGACGAGCCAGTTTGCGTACATGAGGGCTATCTCTTCGTTCATGGGTGGAGGACGAGCCATGAGGGCTTACATGATGGCTTGGTGTTGACATGGACGAGGGTGAGGGTCTGGCCTTTGGTGACGACGTTGTCCAGAGCCCATTTGAAAGCACTCTGGCTGTTCTTGTCCTTGTCGATGGCGACCGCAACCAGCGGGGACGCCGCACCGTCTGGCTTCTCCCTCTGCGACATCCCTCTCTGCATCGTCACAAACGGCTGGTGCCCATCACATCAGCACATCGGGATCCAGAAGAAGCTCTGCGGAATGGACACGAGAAGATACGAGGAGCTCACCTCTGCCGGTCTCGGCGACGGGCTAACCCCTCTTCCCCGGAGAGGCACAGGAGGCGAAGGCTGAGATGGTCGTCCTCTCCCTCTCTCTCTCTCTTCGTCTTCCTCCCTCGTTTCTGCTCAAATCTCTTGCGTGGTTTTGATCCTGAGGCGCAGAGCGAGTGTAGGGGAGGGAAGTCCTGTTTCGGTTTGACTCATTGACCGTGAGGGCGGACGCGTTGACCAGGATTTGTTTTGGAGGTGTTGGATTCTGCAGCAGTTGGGATTGTTACGGTTGTACGGCACCGGACGATGTGCCCCGAAATAGGATTCGGTAGCCGATTTCGACTAGCTTTGGTGGTTAAGACATGCGGATCTCTTTTGGCAAGCGGTAGATTTGCGTTCTCTTTTGGCAAGCGGACGATGTTTGCTTCTTTCCGACCTACGAATAACTAGCGAGCATTGGCTTAATGTTCTTCTTCTTCAAGTGATTTGATTATTAATGAAGGTGGGTATTATTTATCCTCCGTGAGGTCATGTCTGCTGCACACCAATAATAAGAGATGTTCTTCAAGTCTTTGAGAACATAACATATATCTAAAAAAAAAAAAAAAAAAAGGACAAGTCGAATTCGAAATCAAACAAATCAATGCTCCAAATGGAAATGCAAATCTCGTCAGTTCTTAGGAGAAGGAGAAGCCATCATCATCGGTCAAGGCTTTGGAAGAATAGAAGAATTCACCCTCGCTATTGGCCGAAGAGAACTCCGCGTCGCTCTCTCGTTCCTTGAGCTCTTCGATCCTCTCGAGCGCTGCCGCCATTTCGCACCTCCTGCGAACGTCGGTCTCGCAGCACGCCATGGCTATCCGCAGCAGCTTCAGCATCTCACCTTCGCTGTTCCTCGTCCCCTTCATGGTGCTGTCGAACACTTCGCCGGTCCACTCTTCCCTGATCACCGAGCTCACCCACCTCGCCAAATCCGTCCCTGCTCTTCCCGGCCTCAGATGATTTGCCGGAAACCTGCCGGTTAGTATCTCGAGCATCAGTATCCCGAGGCTCCACACGTCGCTCTTCGTGGACGGTTTGCCGTGCTGGGCGCACTCCGGGGACTTGTAAGCCACCATCAACTCCGACGCATGAGCCTTGTTCACCACAGGCGCCAGGGCGTAGTCCGTGAGGATGGGCTCAAAGGAGAGATCAAGCAGCACGTTCGAGGACTTGAGGTGGCCATGGGGAACGGTAAGCATCGGGAGCTCCTCGTACAGGTAGGCGAGGCCTCTCGCTACACCTTTGATGATCTTTAAGCGCGTTGGCCAATCCAGTGGTGATGTTCTTGAAGTGCGATTCCCTGCGCATGTAATTACAGAGCAGTTCGTGCTCATCACATATTTTGTTTGGATCATCGATAGGTATTTTGGAATTTCTTACAGAGCAGTTCGTGCTCATCACATATTTTATTTGGAATTTTTATATCTAAGATAAGAAATGGCATGAAATCACATATTTTACCATATAGCATGTGAGCTAAGCTTCCATTAGGGATGTAGTTGGAGATCAACAGCTTCTCCTCCTTCCTGTAGTAGTAAGCCACCAAAGGTAGAAGATTAGGGTGAGACAATCTCCCCAGCCTTCTCATGTGCTCTTGGAAGTCTTCTCTCCCCACTCCATTCATTTCCTTGAACCTCTTCACCACCACCGAGGGGCCATCGAGGAGGATGGCTTTGTAGGAAGAGCCAAAGTTTCCGCTGCCGAGAACCTCAGCTGAAGCCCTGAGTAAATCCTGTAGGCCGAACGTCCCCCTCCTCTCCCCGACGAACAACAGCTTATCCTCCTTCGGCACCTTCTTCTCCCCCTTGTCCTCGTGATTCCTTACTGTTCCCAGCGCCATCCCGTCTGCCTCCAAATGCACCGTCGTTTCGGGTTTAACGGACCGAAGCTTGTTAACCGTGGTAGCCTCTTTTTTCCGCCGCCGGAAGAGGAAAGCAGTCGCTCCCACGATCGCCGCCAACGCTGCAACTGATATCACTATGACGACGACGAGAAGAGCAGGCGAGCGATTCTTCTTCGGTGACGCGCATGAGACCGCAAGCGGTGGGCCGCAGAGATTCTTGTTACCTGTTGAGGTGAAACAGAGTCGGGCGTCAGAGTTTGGAGTCCGCGACGCTCTTCATTTAGGAAAAGGGAAGACTGACCTTCGAACCAACTGGGACTCATATTGCTGAGCCTTTCCGGGATCGGCCCCTCCAGGTCGTTAAAGGAGACGTTCACCAGCTGCAGATTGGGCTGCCACAGAGCAGGGATTTGGCCCTCGAACTTGTTGTCATCCAGCCGCAGCTCGGTGAGCTTCTTCGGCGCCGTCAGAGAACTCGGAATCGACCCCGAGAAGTTGTTCTGCGACAGCCACAACACCTTCAGCCCCAGCATCGTCGAGAACATGCCGTCCGGTATCTCCCCGGAGAACCGGTTCATCGACAGGTATATAGACTTCAACTTGGGCAGCTTCGTGACGTCCGGGATCGACCCCTCGAGGCTGTTGTTGCTGAAGCTAACCGAGCGAAGGTTCGGTAATTCTGAGAGGGCGTCGAGGCTCAACGTGCCCGACAAGTTCATGCTCTCTAGCCGCAGAATGGACACTCTCCCGTCTTCGTCGCAGTAGACTCCGGTCCATTTCGACACGTTCTTGATGCACGGGCCATCCTGCCCGCCCCAGTCGCTTGGAGCCGGAGACAGCGTCGTCTCCTTGAACTTGAGGAGGGCGCTGCGGTCGTCCGGCGCATCGGCGGCGGCCCGCCATGTCGTGAGGAAGAGGAAGAGCACGAGGAGGAGGTGCGGCGGCCATGGCGGGGACTGGTCGGCCATGACGCAGTGGTGGCGATTGGGATGGGGAACGTGGACACGCATGGTTATGGGGGAAGGAGATGGAGGACGACAAGGGTGGACGTGAAAGACTAGGAATGGTGACAAGAACATGGTGAACAAAGTCAACCTGGCTCGAGATGTTCACCGAGAGATCAATGGCCGGCCCCTAAAAATGGAATCCGTAGCGTAAGAAAGCTTTTACTTGGTCTAATAATACAGTTCTTCTTCTTTGTAATAGAATGTTACAACACCAAGGAATAGCATTTGTCACATAGCCAAGCATGGAAATGAATACCATGACAATTAGTGGAATATACTACATCTGTTGTCTCCTAATGAGATGAAATCAATGAGCATGAGATATTATAGTTCATAATGAAGATATAAAAGAGATGCTTTTTTGTTGTTTCAGGAGATGATAAGTGAAATGCACATGTAGATTTTTGAAGAAAAAGAAAATTCAACAGAGCTGTCTATGCAAATCTGGTATAATTATAAATTATATTATTCAATAAAGTTTATTGTAAATTGCAAAAATACTTGTAAGAATGGATTACAGACATCCTTCCATCAGCAGAGACCAGAATTTCACAAAAAGAAAAAAAAAAAGAGAGATCCAAAGTTGGCATTACAGTATATATAAAGCTTAGAACATAGTGGTGGAGGTTGTAGTTCCTCTCATGATCTTTCCAGGTTTAATATTTTACCTGAAATTGCCTCTTTTTCCAAGAGAATCTCATAATCATCTTACTTTGACTAAACAATCTTTAAGCAACACAATGCAATCAACTCTCAGTCAGTCAGTCAGTCAGAATTTGATGTATGCTGTAAGTAGATCATAAATCAGAGGACTAAGAGTATTGGTCATAAAGCCACTAATAATAACAATAATGGTCTAGTGCAACAATGAATTATGTAACAATAAGCAATAACCTCTTGAACATGTCAATGACATTACCAAGTATTACTTGAAACATTTCAGCTTCTTCATGGTGAGTACTAGTGAAACAATAGAACTAAGACCAAAGGAGTCAGAACCGAAAGATAAGGTCAATTATTCATCTGCCACTCAAATGGATCTCCATAAAAGCTGGTAGATAACTCTGCTTCTGCTAGAGATCACCAGTGAAAGGAAATAAGGGAAAAGAAAATAAAAGTTTGATTTTTCCCTTTTCTTTTCTTTTCCCTTTTTCTTAGAATGGCCAACAAACTGTACAACTGCTTCGGTAATACTAGCGATCCTACTCAGCAGCTTCCACAATGCCTACTTCACCAAACCTAGTCATTGGTCATTCTGAACATTTAAGTGGTTTGCAGTCTGCACAAGAGGCTTATACTCCTGGATAATGCTAGCTGCTAGTTGTTAGTTGTTGCTGGGTTCTCTATACTATCACTCTTGGAAGTAACAACAGTGCTTAGGGAACTACTCTTCTCTGTTGATGGGCCAGATTTACTTCTTTCTTCCAACCTGACAGCATGAGCAAAGTTCCCTGATAACTGGCTTATGAAATCCCCAGAGATCGCAGCAGGGTTCCTTCGATCATCTTCAATAGCTACTGGGACAGGCGCTGCCAAATTGGATAGCTGCTGGCGAACCTTCCTCTCCTGCATAGCTTTCTCCCTGTCCTCATAAAACTCAAAGTCATCAAGAATTGATACTTCGTATTCATGCTTCTTAAAAATGCTTAGCATCTCCAAACCCTGTTCCAATTTCACCTGCATTTATTCAAACAAAATATCAAGTCAAACAATTTTTTTTAAAAGGAAAACAAGTTAGTAGACTGGATAAGTATGTGAAATTTTCAAATGCCAAAAAAATGAAAAAAAAATGCAAAACGCATAACTAAAACAAGGCGAGCACTGAGTTAAATAATGAAATAGAAAATCAATTTAATCAACAGACTAATGCTCCACATGGTGATTGAGATTTGAGAAAGAACAGACCAAAGAGATTCAACCTTTAAGCACAATACAACCATCTCATACAACTGTCTTAATGGATTTTAATCTTGACTAGATTCACACCTCCATTTATGGGACTTGATGAATAATTTTAAAAGTTCAACTAGTTAGAAATACTATGAACAATAAACCAAACAATCCCAGAACTGATTTATTTCATTCCTTTAACTTTGACCTTTAACTGACTCTATAAATGTCATCTGCTACTCCATAGGAAAATTCTAATATCAGCATGCTTACTCCAAAGTATAAAGTTCAAAATTGTTGACAAGTTTGCCTTGAAATAAAATTCCTATGGTTTTGTCTACCAGCTTAAAACTTAGCATGAGCTCGTCAGATGAGCACTGACCTCTCTATCTCCATATCCATGCAGAGTCAACTTTTGTCTAACAGCACTATTTAGAAAAAGGAAAAAAAATGGCTGCAGCCTAGAGATGGCTAACATTAAAATGTGGCTCCATGCAGAGATGACTCGAAGCTAGTCTCACTATTTGCAAAAAAGATGGAAAAATTGGTTAGATACCCAAGGACTCAGTCTAGTGCATTTAGAAGAATTTATGACAGTTGCACAATTCTACGATCCTGTATTTGAAAAATAAAAGAATAACTTCCAATGAATGAGGGGTGAAAAAGAGGGGAAAGGAGAGAGAAAGGCTACAAGAGGATGATGTAAGGAAAGCAAGAAAAATTCCTTCACCCAGAGTATTAGCACAGCAGAAAAAGCACAACCACAGCTTGATATATCAGATGCAGATTTAATATGCACATAATCCGGAATAATGATATAACATTATATTTCATCAGATCCATATGGCAGTTACTAGGATGTTCAACATGGACTTGATAACCTCTTTGGCAAATGATATTCAAAGAAGTCAATACAAGCAATTTAAAGTTCCAACGTGGTAGTTATATACTTTTATATTATAGATCAAGTGCTAGGACTCAACAGATATTCAAAATCTTCCTGACCACTCGAACAGTGACACCAGAAACTAGATTGCTCTGATGAAACTTCAGCCTGAATCCATGAGAACTATTGAAGTAAGCATTTTGGATAATAAGATGGATCACCAACCATGAATTGGATTCTCAATCAGTGAAACAAGACCCTAGGCACCAAACCCAAGTTAAGCGCTCAAGAGATACAATCAGAATAGGTAGTCTAGCTTCTATATTCATGGTATATTAAATATTTCAAGGTGACTAAACGAGTAAAAACAAAACATAAAGCTGATGTACTTGAATTAAATAAAACAAGGTTCATTGTACCATAGCGTACCATTCGGTACGGGCAGTATGTACTGGTCTAACAGAGGATCGGTATAGGTGGTACATACCAGTTGGTCAGTACACCCCATCATACCATATGTTGATACTTTGGTACATATTGTACCAATAGCCGGTTGGTACACCGGTATGGACCGGTAAGACGAACCATGAAATAAAGACCTGAATTATTTAAAAGAAAAGGCTTATGATACAAAAATGGTAACATGATATCCATGAAAATATCATATAGGTCGGTACCGGTTGTTATTAAATTTTTATTAATTAACCTGTAATACCAGGGAATACAGTTTGTTATACAGCTCCTCATACCAGTATCATTCTAGTTCGACTGGCTGTCATTGGAATGATATTTAAATTTTTGGTCTATGATAACTTCTCGTTAGGCCTAATGCCTATAACCTCGGGTCAGGTACTAATCATAAAAAAATAACCTGACTACTACTACATTCCATCCTACCATTGGTCTTATCATCCCAAATTCTAACAATAAATCTCAAGAACTCCATCTTTCTTTAGCAAATCCCTCAAGTTACACTCTCATGGACAATTGATATCCAACATAAACAGGTTTGCTGACTCCTTCATATATTTATGATTAAGTCATGTTTTACAAATTTGAGTTGCTAATTAAACTCATTTTAAGGGAATTTTCATATGACACAATTAATTCAAGAGTAGCTACACATAAACTGTCTGTATAATCACGGTTCATATCAAAAGGAAAAACTTACCTCTTGAGTGTCTCTGCTGTTGGTGACAGGCTTATTTTCATTGTTTTCAAGAATAATATGCCGAAATAGATTGTTCGGTACATCTTTCACCATATGCCACTTCAAAGGGAATTGACCACTCCACTTGTCTTGCTGCCAGTAATCCACACTCCTTTCAAAATCAACAGGTCCAATCATTTCAGCTACCCCACAGAAATGTGCACTTGCATTTACCTGTTCATGGTATTCTTGTGTGAACAAAACTAATTAGATATTGCCAAATTACAAATCAGAGAGTAAATGGGATATAAGTATGAAATTACCGAGAAAAATAAGAAAACTGGACAAGGATCTTCTTTCTTTTTTGCTTCATGGTATGCAGAATCCAACTTCTTGTTCCCATTAGAAGTGCTAGCCCAAACACCATACTTAATGCTTTTGTGAACATTATCCTCACTGTAAGACTTAATAATGAAAAACTTGGCATCCTTGAACTCTGTAACAAAGTCAGCACTGTTGTACAATTTACGATCAACCAACGTAGTAGAACTGCCATTGTCGTTGTCAAGTGATGAGTTGTGTTCAGTCATCTGATTCTTTAATCTATTTGCCCTTGGCCCTCGGTTTTGTTCATTAAGAAAATCAAGAGTGCCATTGCGATTGTATAAAGTTCCCTTGCCTCGACTCCTACTTCTGTCTGCATCAATTAAGTTCTGGTCCTTAATTCCTGAGCTGGAAAAAGATGCCTCAAAGGTGCTACCATGGTACAGCCCACGAGGGGGGTACGCTCTGTCTATAGAATTCACAGAGGTCCCAAAACCATATAAAGATCTCTGTTGTTGTGAAGCCTGAATGTAATTAGACAATAAAATGAATATACTGAATGAAAAACAAATCATTAGGTCAGAACATTTAAAACAATAACACAAACTGCCATGTACAATGCATAAATCCAGCCTTGCAGTCTAAAGGTACATCCAGTAAAAGGATGCACATTTTGTTCTCTGGTGAGCTAATGGATGATGAGGGAATTGATTTAACTCATACCTAAATTTAACTAATGCAAACCAAGTAAAAGCATTGCCAATTCAGATCTGAAGACTGAAAAATATTAAAAAACTTGACCACTGCCTTTAATAAATAAAAGGCCAGTATAACCACACTAATAGTCAAATGACTAAATCCTTATCAAGGCAACTCTTTTCCTAGCATGAAACCAAGCAACAAATGCGACTAATTTTCTCAGTGAAAGCATTTATAAAAGATATGTTACATCGAAAATCTATATTGAGTTTTTTCCTTCTTTTTGGTTGAAGCTCTGGCAATCAGAACGTAGAAAAATGGTAACTAATATAGCAAATATGACAGTATGTAAAAGCATGAATATGGCAAAAGCTATGTCCTCAAGGAAAGCAGGCTGAATCATTCTGTAAAACAGAAAGTAGGTTGAATCATTATGTAAAACACTTCTAGTCATACGAAGACCACATTTGATTCACAAACTTCTTAAAACATATTTATTTGTGGTACCATGGTATTCCGCACTTCGTGCAAAATACAATGATCATAAAGAAAATAACTTTTAGGAACTGATGTGACCAATTAGATTAATCTTAAAGTCTTAGAATAAGCTGCTTAATGACTATCTTCTACCTTTCTCTACTTAAATGTATGCATCCATCTTTCCATCTATGTTGTTGCAAATCAAAGGCAATCAAATCCAATTGCCAGCAGTTATTGGTTTAAAATACAGTACATTGTAAAAGAAACAAAACCATAAGCATGTCTTTGGAAAGTCGCAAAACATAAAATGAATACAATTATAAATTTAGAAGAAAAAAAGAGTAGTATTTTATGAAATAGAAGATGCTCACAAACTAAGATAAAAAATAGAGTAGATCAGAAAAAACAACCATTCCAAAAGTTGGAGGCATGGTGTTTTGCCCATATGACACTGGGGCACCAACTGGTTGAGGTGAAGCAGCTGGTGATGATAATGGAGTCACAGTCCTAGTCCCTTCTGGGGATCTCAACCAATCTAACCAAAATCAACCGTTAACAAAAAAAAACCATCAAATATTGTTGCAAATAACAAAAACCAGAATTTTCTGAATTGCAAGCAGTATTACCTCGACCAAAAGAACCATAGGATAGCTGATAACCAGGTCTTGGCCCAAACAGCTGGGTGTTGAAATTTTGGGTATTGACAGGAAATAGTCCTTGTCGATCAATTGGCAATGTCAAATCAGCTTGTGGTATTGAAGTTGGCGAAGGCAGATATGGCATGTTAGGAGGAGCTGGCTGCTGGTAGTATGTGCCTGGGAACTGAAATTGCTGAGTGGAGTATAGTTGACCATCTCCACTAATAGAAGGTAGAGGCGTTGTAACAGGGGAATAGGGTCCATAAGGCATTTGAGGACTGTACCCATATCCAGTATGATATAAGAATGAAGGATTCTCATTGTAGACACCCTACAATAAAATAGAACCTTATACGATTTAAAAGAAAATAAATGGTAACAAGACAGGGTCGATATTAAAAATACTGATACATACAACCGAACCAACTTCTAGGCCTTCGGCATTTAAATATGGGGAGTACTCATCACCAGTCGGATTGTCATATCCTGAAACAATAGGACATGATCAGACATGTTTGTCTCCAATTTCAGATTTCATAATCAAATAACTTAGAAGTTAGATAGGGAAAAAGAACATTGACGTAACTAGAAAAGAAATGCAAACCCAACAAAATCTGGACCATTTTATTTGGATGCAAAGTAGAAGTTAAATGAACTGCAAATGAAGGTAAACTGACAAACAAGAATGGAGGCAAACAAAGAATCTAATTCTGATAAATAGCTACAAGTAAAGAAATAGAGAAGGCACAAAGGATTATAACACTTCATCATAAAGCAAAAGTTAGAAATTTCATCCGATGGAAAAACTCAAGCAAGCATCTGCTAAGGAAGAAACATGTGCATATCATCATACAATTTTGAAAAGAAACAACATTTGGACAATTGCAATGCATATTCAAATTGCAAGAGTTAATTGATTCAATAAAACTTTTGAATATACAGAAAATTCCAAGCTTGTCATAGAGATGATGATGCTGCATATAAATTTGCCAGAAACTAATGCTAACATGATGTATAAATGAATATAAGGATGGAAAACTGACCTCTAAAGAAGAAGGACTGTGCCTGAGGGGCAAAGAGGTTTGGTGGATAAATTGTACTGTGGCCACTAACTGCATCGGAAGAATCCAAATGGCCTTGTGAATCTGCTGAGAGATCCATGCTATTTGTATCATGGGTGGCATTAGAGGTCATCACTTTCTCATCTTTAGCAGAAGGTGGCTGATAGAAGATAAGATAATTATCAATAACTGGAAGTTGGACACAAGAAAAGAAAAGTATGTTGAGGCCTTGAGGAAGTAATTACCTGTTCATTTGAGTTCTCAACATCAACAGGTTTCTGGTTAGCATCCGCAATTGATGATTCCAAAGGTTCTAGTGAGTCTATTAGCAAAGTGTAAAGAACAAATTAGTTTAACTATGTAGAAATGGGAGCCAAGTGCAACTACAATGCAGGTGCAATGGTGCATGACTGCATGTACATATGTTTTAGATTCATTTGAACAGATATGTATATTCATATCTGTATGTAAATACATGCAAGCTTATGCATAGGTAAACACAACTGTCATGTCTATATAGTAAAAAATACATATAAATAAACATATGTACATATTTAACATAAACTCGGTATAGCATCTATATATGTATATATAAAACATTAAACCCCTCTTCGCACATAAGATCAGAAAATTGAAGGTAAAAAAACAGAGTATAACTGTAAATAACAAACAGAAGTACTAATTTAAAGAGCATGAAATAATTTAACACAATATGTTCGTGCATTATTAAATATTTAAAATATCTGGAATAGTACTCTGTAAGCAGCAGAATTTTCAATTGCAGTATATCAAAGTACTCAATTTAACCACTAAATCATGAAAAGATACACATATTACATGAGAGAAATGATAATTCAAAGCTCTTTCTAAAGCTGAATGTAAGAAGAATCGATAACCTGAAATAATGAACATCAACACCCAAGGCCGCACAAGAGTAATGATATCCTAACTCAAGAAGTGCTCAACCAAATGCCAAAAAATGTTTGAGCTTGCAACAAGGGCTTGATTTGTTTGATCACCATTGTACGAGTCAACTAAGTCATTTGACAGATTTAGATATCAAAGAGAAGTTGAATACAGATTAAATCAAAATGTTTCTGTTGAGCAGAACCCAACACTTTCTAAGCTTAGAATGTCCAAGACATCACTAGATTCACTCTCTAGGGTAACATTAAGGGGACTTCGAGTCACTAATGATCTCTTTCCTAAAATGGCATAAAACTGTGTCAATTAACACTTCCTAAACCTTGCATTGGGAAGACAATAACGCAATAGGCCACCTTTTTTTATCAATAAAGATATAATGAGATATTATTTCATTTATAAAAGTCTAAGTATCAACTATTCATGATAAATCAAGACTTACAAATAGCCAGACATGTTTGTAAAAGATCCAATAAAGTAAGCAGAGTCAATTTAGATTTGAGGTTTTAAGACTAATAATAATAATAATAATAATAGTAATACTTAACTAGTGAATTGCTTATAATAAAGCTTAATGGCAAACAAGAATCTGGGTAATAAATAATATGGCTTTGTAATTGCATACAATTATTTGATCTTCAACACAACCACAAATCAAATGTCTAATGTTAACTGTGCCAATCAGTTTCAAAACAGTATGCATTTCTTCTTGCATTCTAGTAAGTTTTTTTCTTAACTAAAATAATGAGATATCAAAAGCATAATAATCATGATCAATGCTTCTCATGGCACACATACATTTGGTGCTTAAACAGTACAACATAAATTTCTTACTCTTTAGTTTCCAGAATTGTTTCTTTCCCCCTGACAGACGAGGACATGAACCATCAAGGTCTCTAGATGATAAAATCCATCATCAAAGCTGTAAAGTTTTTTATGGATGGCCAATCTTAAACAAGACCTATCAGATATTGCTGATAAAAAATCAGCAAAATCTTATAGTAGCCAACAAAGAATTGAATTAAGGTATTATAATAGGTTCTCTTATGTATCAGGTCATATGTCAAGGCGTTTTGCATCAATAATTGTGTGGCTACCATGAGCAACCCACAGTCGCCATGGTTATTGAGTACACTGACCAGCACTTCTACGTCAACATATTTGTCAATCATGATATTTGTTACAAGAGCAACCACCATTAAGATCACCTACCATCCCCTTCAATCAAAATTATCACCATGCAGTATTTTAATATAAAACAAATAACAAAGAATGCTGAAACTCATTGTACACAACTGAACGATTGTTAAGTGTCCAAAACATCACAAAGACGTCAGACAAAATTCCATATCTGAACTAGATCAATCATCCTCTTCGCTCTGTCAGCTGCAATTGATATAGATAAAGAGGGAGGCCTTGGAACACCAGATTTCTGGTTTCCAGCATGCTATAACCATAAATTACAAGATATGGAGACCACAATCTTAAAAAAAAAAAAAAAA
>LVTN01000428.1:0-107231 GCA_001649415.1 Musa itinerans | reverse complement strand
AATACTTAACTAGTGAATTGCTTATAATAAAGCTTAATGGCAAACAAGAATCTGGGTAATAAATAATATGGCTTTGTAATTGCATACAATTATTTGATCTTCAACACAACCACAAATCAAATGTCTAATGTTAACTGTGCCAATCAGTTTCAAAACAGTATGCATTTCTTCTTGCATTCTAGTAAGTTTTTTTCTTAACTAAAATAATGAGATGTCAAAAGCATAATAATCATGATCAATGCTTCTCATGGCACACATACATTTGGTGCTTAAACAGTACAACATAAATTTCTTACTCTTTAGTTTCCAGAATTGTTTCTTTCCCCCTGACAGACGAGGACATGAACCATCAAGGTCTCTAGATGATAAAATCCATCATCAAAGCTGTAAAGTTTTTTATGGATGGCCAATCTTAAACAAGACCTATCAGATATTGCTGATAAAAAATCAGCAAAATCTTATAGTAGCTAACAAAGAATTGAATTAAGGTATTATAATAGGTTCTCTTATGTATCAGGTCATATGTCAAGGCGTTTTGCATCAATAATTGTGTGGCTACCATGAGCAACCCACAGTCGCCATGGTTATTGAGTACACTGACCAGCACTTCTACGTCAACATATTTGTCAATCATGATATTTGTTACAAGAGCAACCACCATTAAGATCACCTACCATCCCCTTCAATCAAAATTATCACCATGCAGTATTTTAATATAAAACAAATAACAAAGAATGCTGAAACTCATTGTACACAACTGAACGATTGTTAAGTGTCCAAAACATCACAAAGACGTCAGACAAAATTCCATATCTGAACTAGATCAATCATCCTCTTCGCTCTGTCAGCTGCAATTGATATAGATAAAGAGGGAGGCCTTGGAACACCAGATTTCTGGTTTCCAGCATGCTATAACCATAAATTACAAGATATGGAGACCACAATCTTAAAAAAAAAAAAAAAAAGAGAGAGAGAGAGAGAGATTCATATTCTTAATTTAGCACAAAAGCTTATTGTAAGTCATGGCAACACCAAAATCCTACTATCTTAGTGGATCAACCCATGTCGCAGGTCAATGCAAACTCCCTCTAGTCTACTACATACCACGAGAAACACAAAAATTATCTAAATTATACTAAAAATTGAAAGGGAGATCTACTCAAATACCCCCAACAAAAATCACCAGACCACTCTCTCACTAGCGCTTCCAAGGTCACGAGAGACTTCAGCTTACTCAATTCCTTAACCCGCACCGCCGAACCATCCACCCCCCAACAAAGAACAAGATTAGAACACAAGAATCACGTCTTCAGCAAGAACTCTAGACCGAACCAACGCCCAAACCGCAAGAATCAAACCACGCCCCCATAAAGATCACACCTTTCCGAGTCGGACATGCGACAAGAGCGAACTCGGCGAGAAAACATCACAAGAAACGCATGAATCTGGTGAAAGAATCGGGGATACCGATACGATCCGGCGACTGCTGACTCGTCTCCATCTCCATCCGAGATCCCGAGGCCCGCCTTCTTCCAGAAGAAGTAAAAGGTAAATAATCTACGGCCCTCTCTTCCTCGATTCCCTTCCCCTTCCTTGTGATCTCGTTGGCAGCAACTAAGCAGAGCGAGGGATGGAGGAGTCTTTTGCTCCAAGATACGACTTGGATTGGGAGAGGAGAAAGCATACAGCCGCGCCCTTATTTATTCTACTTGAAGCCTTGAGGGAAAGATTATTATATTTTATTTTATTTTATGTAAAAGAGCAATTTGTTATTATTATTTTATTCTCCTCCTTCTTTAATGTGATTTATTGTAATTTACATGTATTATAGGAGTTCTGTTAATAAATTTCTTATATATCTTTATTTATAAGCATTTATCCTTCCAACTTTTGGAATATTAGCTTTATTAGGAAAATAATTATTCTAATCTAAAAAATTTTCGTATCCCTTAAATTATTTTCTCATATTATTATATAAATTTCATAATACAAGTCTAAGAAAAAGCTATTTGAATATACTATCTATACACACACAAACTTGGACTTCAAAATTCTAATTTGATTATACGGGAAAGCACGTGAAAATTTCTTATCTTAATATTTAATCATATCTTTCTCTCTTCTTTCAACTAAGTTTGGATATCATTGTCATATCAATTAGCACCTAATCATCGTATTATTAAAAGGTGCTAATCGATGATGGGGCTCACCCATGCGTCAACCTAAGTGCTATTTGCCTTATTTAAGATTAGTTTACTTTCTTGCTTAGTTATTCTTGAATAAAAGAGAATAAGTAGAGAAAATATATTTGAGAGGGCGAAAGAGAGCCATTTGTTGGCACCAATTTTTAGTCATTTATGTACTGTTGTTGTTGTTGTTGTTTCACAACAATGAGAGGGGGGAGATGGAGACAATATTTGTGAGAGCCACTGTTGATATTTGTATTTGGTCTCTTTCTTGGACAGGGAGATGGTAGGAGAAGAAAGAGGTTAGTGATGATGTGTGGATGAGACCAAGAGGGAGGAAGGCTTAGTGAAAAGCCTTTGGGAAGGACGGAGACCTAAGGCTTTAGTGGAATTGGATCCAAGTCCAGCTATTAATGGATCCGATCCAATTGGAATCCTTGGTCAAACTAAAGGACTACTCAAATTTATTTATCTTTATCATAATTATTTAACTCAACTATTTTAATTTTGAATTTTATTTTTTTAAATAATACACCTTTGCAAGAATAAAAACCTAAGTTACTATTACACATAAAGTCATTGGCATGAAAGCTTTGCTCCCCCTTTAAATTAAATAAATATGATTATTTTTTAAAAAAAGAAAAAGGGTATGCCTTTCACAAAAAAAAAATCTAAAATAAAGATTTTTTCTTGAAAATCAACCCTCTAAAAAATTAATTTTACAAAAAATTTTATGTTAAATTGTGCTTCTCTATTTCATAATCTCTATACAACGGGTTAACAACTTTTCCTATATAACTCAATACCAATGAAGATAATGAACCAATACATTATGACTGGACTTGAGTGGTTTATATGATAATATTATGAGTGTTTACAATGAGCAGAATTTAATGATGGGAAAAAAAATCTTTATAATCGATTCTAAACCATTAGAACATTATGACTTATTATTGCTATTGATTGATTGTAGGCCAAAAGGTATCAACACTCATCCCCAAATTGGCTCCACTAGACCATGGCTCATGAGGTATAAATAAGATGTAATTCCATATTGTATGAACTATGAGAAACACCCTTTCAGAATGCACATAACAATACCAAAATTAATCTATGTCGAAAAAATATCATCTCCGTGAAATTAATCTTTTGTGATATGTGTGATCTAAGTTCAAACCACCACAATAACAGTCTCTGCTTTCAATAATAAGATTGCATAAGGTATTAACTATCAGTCATATCCACTAATAGTTGTAATTCATTTTATTTAAATCCACTTACTGACAGAACAACTATTCTTCTAAAAAGAAAAGACATTCAAACAAGAATATTAGCAAACATAAACTCCTCAATTACTAACCTTCTTCTGATAGACATTCATAACCAGTATGAGCTGACATATTCCAAGCCTGACCCAAGCAATCGATAACAACAATAAGCTATAATGTTCTAATGGATAGAACATTATGTCTTATTTCAACCACTAGAACACATTAGCCAGCATACAATGACAAAAGGACTATTCTTGGTTTAATACACTTCTCAATGACTAATCTTCATCTGATGAATTGAGCAAAGCTGATCAGTATGAACTGATATCCCTGCTTCATCCAAGCAATCTTACCTTGATTTCTTTTAATTTTTGGAGGATGTTAATCTTGATGTTACAATAGCTAAGTAGAAAAAAAAGAGCACTGCTTGTGATTTCAGAAAGAAACTGTTAATATTAATTTCACCTACACTAACATAGACAATATTTTCATGTAAAAGCTATTGAAAATTTGAAATAACTATCTCTTGAATTAAATATGTTTGGCACGTAATAATTTGGGAAGAGAGATAGAAAGACGTATAAAAGACTCAGCAAGAAAAGATTAATTGATTTGATTCACCAGAATGACAGCAACAAAAAAGACTAACCACTGTAAAGTTTCTCAAGAACTGTGGTGATGATTGAATGATCCAAAATACTTAACTAGTGAATTGCTTATAATAAAGCTTAATGGCAAACAAGAATCTGGGTAATAAATAATATGGCTTTGTAATTGCATACAATTATTTGATCTTCAACACAACCACAAATCAAATGTCTAATGTTAACTGTGCCAATCAGTTTCAAAACAGTATGCGTTTCTTCTTGCATTCTAGTAAGTTTTTTTCTTAACTAAAATAATGAGATGTCAAAAGCATAATAATCATGATCAATGCTTCTCATGGCACACATACATTTGGTGCTTAAACAGTACAACATAAATTTCTTACTCTTTAGTTTCCAGAATTGTTTCTTTCCCCCTGACAGATGAGGACATGAACCATCAAGGTCTCTAGATGATAAAATCCATCATCAAAGCTGTAAAGTTTTTTATGGATGGCCAATCTTAAACAAGACCTATCAGATATTGCTGATAAAAAATCAGCAAAATCTTATAGTAGCTAACAAAGAATTGAATTAAGGTATTATAATAGGTTCTCTTATGTATCAGGTCATATGTCAAGGCGTTTTGCATCAATAATTGTGTGGCTACCATGAGCAACCCACAGTCGCCATGGTTATTGAGTACACTGACCAGCACTACTATGTCAACATATTTGTCAATCATGATCTCTGTTACAAGAGCAACCACCATTAAGATCACCTACCATCCCCTTCAATCAAAATTATCACCATGCAGTATTTTAATATAAAACAAATAACAAAGAATGCTGAAACTCATTGTACACAACTGAACGATTGTTAAGTGTCCAAAACATCACAAAGACGTCAGACAAAATTCCATATCTGAACTAGATCAATCATCCTCTTCGCTCTGTCAGCTGCAATTGATATAGATAAAGAGGGAGGCCTTGGAACACCAGATTTCTGGTTTCCAGCATGCTATAACCATAAATTACAAGATATGGAGACCACAATCTTAAAAAAAAAAAAAAAGAGAGAGAGATTCATATTCTTAATTTAGCACAAAAGCTTATTGTAAGTGATGGCAACACCAAATTCCTACTATCTTAGTGGATCAACCCATGTCGCAGGTCAATGCAAACTCCCTCTAGTCTACTACATACCACGAGAAACACAAAAATTATCTAAATTATACTAAAAATTGAAAGGGAGATCTACTCAAATACCCCCAACAAAAATCACCAGACCACTCTCTCACTAGCGCTTCCAAGGTCACGAGAGACTTCAGCTTACTCAATTCCTTAACCCGCACCGCCGAACCATCCACCCCCCAACAAAGAACAAGATTAGAACACAAGAATCACGTCTTCAGCAAGAACTCTAGACCGAACCAACGCCCAAACCGCAAGAATCAAACCACGCCCCCATAAAGATCACACCTTTCCGAGTCGGACATGCGACAAGAGCGAACTCGGCGAGAAAACATCACAAGAAACGCATGAATCTGGTGAAAGAATCGGGGATACCGATACGATCCGGCGACTGCTGACTCGTCTCCATCTCCATCCGAGATCCCGAGGCCCGCCTTCTTCCAGAAGAAGTAAAAGGTAAATAATCTACGGCCCTCTCTTCCTCGATTCCCTTCCCCTTCCTTGTGATCTCGTTGGCAGCAACTAAGCAGAGCGAGGGATGGAGGAGTCTTTTGCTCCAAGATACGACTTGGATTGGGAGAGGAGAAAGCATACAGCCGCGCCCTTATTTATTCTACTTGAAGCCTTGAGGGAAAGATTATTATATTATATTTTATTTTATTTTATGTAACAATTTGTTATTATTATTTTATTCTCCTCCTTCTTTAATGTGATTTATTGTATTTTACATGTATTATAGGAGTTCTGTTAATAAATTTCTTATATATCTTTATTTATAAGCATTTATCCTTCCAACTTTTGGAATATTAGCTTTATTAGGAAAATAATTATTCTAATCTAAACAATTTTCGTATCGCTTAAAATTATTTTCTCATATTATTATATAAATTTCATAATACAAGTCTAAGAAAAAACTATTTGAATATACTATCTATACACACACAAACTTGGGCTTCAAAATTCTAATTTGTTTATACGGGAAATTCTTAATATTTAATCATATCTTTCTCTCTTCTTTCAACTAAGTTTGGATATCATTGTCATATCAATTAGCACCTAATCATCGTATTATTAAAAGGTGCTAATCGATGATGGGGCTCACCCATGCGTCAACCTAAGTGCTATTTGCCTTATTTAAGATTAGTTTACTTTCTTGCTTAGTTATTCTTGAATAAAAGAGAATAAGTAGAGAAAATATATTTGAGAGGGCGAAAGAGAGCCATTTGTTGGCACCAATTTTTAGTCATTTATGTACTGTTGTTGTTGTTGTTGTTTCACAACAATGAGAGGGGGGAGATGGAGACAATATTTGTGAGAGCCACTGTTGATATTTGTATTTGGTCTCTTTCTTGGACAGGGAGATGGTAGGAGAAGAAAGAGGTTAGTGATGATGTGTGGATGAGACCAAGAGGGAGGAAGGCTTAGTGAAAAGCCTTTGGGAAGGACGGAGACCTAAGGCTTTAGTGGAATTGGATCCAAGTCCAGCTATTAATGGATCCGATCCAATTGGAATCCTTGGTCAAACTAAAGGACTACTCAAATTTATTTATCTTTATCATAATTATTTAACTCAACTATTTTAATTTTGAATTTTATTTTTTTAAATAATACACCTTTGCAAGAATAAAAACCTAAGTTACTATTACACATAAAGTCATTGGCATGAAAGCTTTGCTCCCCCTTTAAATTAAATAAATATGATTATTTTTTTAAAAAAGAAAAAGGGTATGCCTTTCACAAAAAAAAAATCTAAAATAAAGATTTTTTCTTGAAAATCAACCCTCTAAAAAATTAATTTTACAAAAAATTTTATGTTAAATTGTGCTTCTCTATTTCATAATCTCTATACAACGGGTTAACAACTTTTCCTATATAACTCAATACCAATGAAGATAATGAACCAATACATTATGACTGGACTTGAGTGGTTTATATGATAATATTATGAGTGTTTACAATGAGCAGAATTTAATGATGGGAAAAAAAATCTTTATAATCGATTCTAAACCATTAGAACATTATGACTTATTATTGCTATTGATTGATTGTAGGCCAAAAGGTATCAACACTCATCCCCAAATTGGCTCCACTAGACCATGGCTCATGAGGTATAAATAAGATGTAATTCCATATTGTATGAACTATGAGAAACACCCTTTCAGAATGCACATAACAATACCAAAATTAATCTATGTCGAAAAAATATCATCTCCGTGAAATTAATCTTTTGTGATATGTGTGATCTAAGTTCAAACCACCACAATAACAGTCTCTGCTTTCAATAATAAGATTGCATAAGGTATTAACTATCAGTCATATCCACTAATAGTTGTAATTCATTTTATTTAAATCCACTTACTGACAGAACAACTATTCTTCTAAAAAGAAAAGACATTCAAACAAGAATATTAGCAAACATAAACTCCTCAATTACTAACCTTCTTCTGATAGACATTCATAAACTCCTCAATTACTAACCTTCTTCTGATAGATTGAGCAACATTGACCAGTATGAGCTGACATATTCCAAGCCTGACCCAAGCAATCGATAACAACAATAAGCTATAATGTTCTAATGGATAGAACATTATGTCTTATTTCAACCACTAGAACACATTAGCCAGCATACAATGACAAAAGGACTATTCTTGGTTTAATACACTTCTCAATGACTAATCTTCATCTGATGAATTGAGCAAAGCTGATCAGTATGAACTGATATCCCTGCTTCATCCAAGCAATCTTACCTTGATTTCTTTTAATTTTTGGAGGATGTTAATCTTGATGTTACAATAGCTAAGTAGAAAAAAAAGAGCACTGCTTGTGATTTCAGAAAGAAACTGTTAATATTAATTTCACCTACACTAACATAGACAATATTTTCATGTAAAAGCTATTGAAAATTTGAAATAACTATCTCTTGAATTAAATATGTTTGGCACGTAATAATTTGGGAAGAGAGATAGAAAGACGTATAAAAGACTCAGCAAGAAAAGATTAATTGATTTGATTCACCAGAATGACAGCAACAAAAAAGACTAACCACTGTAAAGTTTCTCAAGAACTGTGGTGATGATTGAATGATCCAATGTCCTGATACATGAACACTAAATATCATGTCCCTGGCACTTCATAGTATCAAATCTTAGAAACAAGTTGACCTTAATCTAATAAGTATTTCCCCAACATGCTTCATGGAGAGATAGACCTAACAAATCATTGTTGCCTGTTAATTAATTAACATTCTAACATGCTACACAGAAAGAGAAGAAAACAAAGCAAGAAATATTGCTACCTGCACCATCAACAGGAATGTGAAACCCAGGTCAACTTTTGCCTGCTTTCCTTATTACTTGCACATGTGGATGGGCTGCCTGTGGGTAAAAACCAAACAGAACAAAATCCAATTACATCAATGCAAAGCAGGAATAAATCCATTAACTAAGAAAAAAATATGACCAGACATTAAGGGGAAAATGATAGCACTAAGAAGCCAATTCCACAGGGATTCAATAAGGTACTCATCCGAAAAGATAAGCCTGCATGAATGGATTAGACAGGTATATGTTGATATAAAACAACAAGCCTACTGAAGGAGAGTCCAGATAGTGCATCATTCCATCTTCCAGAGATTTCTGTTCCATAGTGTCATTTTAGGACCTTTTCAGTCTTTGTGATTCAAGATGATCTGTGCATAATGACTCCAGAGAGAAATCTTTTAGGTGGTGTACCTGCTTCATCATTCATAACATGGTTTGATTGAAGTAAAGCAAATCAACAAGCCATTCTGATAAGCTGCCATGGTTACTGTTCCTATATGAGCAATTGGGACTAGTTCAGCCATCCTCAAACCAAGAATCCACAAAATACCAATCGTAAAATGATACAGACTTGGCACTTCAAATTATGCGACATTGTGAAGAACCATTGTGCTTCAAACTGCTGGACTGTTGGATCAGATTGGCTCATTAGTCGATCAGCTGCACCTTGTCACTTGAACTAGTTACTCATGTTTTCTCTATGGAAAGATTCTTCTGGCTACCCAGTTCATCAAACCGACAGGAAGAATGGTTAAAACAAATAAATTTTAGCACACTGCTGAAACTAGCCAAGTGCAGGAGAGTTCCAACAGTTCTGCTTGCCACATCCATCTTTCCATTGTGCCATGCTGGAGGTATGTTTAAGAGAATTTATAAGATATATGATCCATCCATAACACCTCAGATCGATTGAAGGAAAGATGTGAAAACAAGGTATTGAAGAATTTACACACCTTTATCTTCTCATACATGGATTGGATTGCATGAGCAATTGCGCGATATCTGCGACGCCCCATATAACGAAGATATTGGAAGCATTTCTCATGAGCCAGCGGCTTCTCCCGCTCCACCTCGGGCAGAAGCCCCTGCACGACGGATGGGAGAGCGGAGGAATGGTTGGAGGGAGAGAAGGCGAGACCGTGGAGTCTTTATCTCGGCGGTGGTTGCCGCCATCGATTGGGGGAGAGATCGGAGGGAGAGGGATGATCGGAGCGGACGGTAGCGATTAAACCACGCGTGCTTTTTTATTACCCCCCCAATTTTAAATTATTTATTAAATTATAATAATTATAATGTTAAATATGTGTGTGTAAATACTCGTATGGGTATTGGATAGGGTATATAATAACGGAAGGAGAATTCCAAACGTAAGCATTATTCATTTTCGACACGTCATCTCATCTTCCCTCTTCCGTTTTCTTTATTTTTTTTTCTTTCTTTATTTCCTCCGATGTGATTGATCTAAGCCGACAAGCGACGGTATCGCTCGTCTGGGATAAGGATTAGGGTTAGGGTTTGGTTGGTTGCATCAGAGGGAGGAGGTCGATCATGACGGGCAAGGCGAAGCCGAAGAAACACACGGCGAAGGAGATCGCGGCGAAGGTCGACGCGGCGACGACGAATCGGGGCGGTGGTAAGGCGGGACTGGCGGACCGGTCGGGCCACGACAAGGGCGGCCACGCCAAGTTGGAGTGTCCCCTCTGCAAGACCACCGCCCCCGACATCAAGTCCATGCAGATCCACCACGACGCCCGCCACCCCAAGGTCCCCTTCGACGAGTCCAAGCTCATCAACCTTCACGTCAGCTGCGCCCCCGAGACCTCCAAGGGCCGCCCCGGCATCCGCGGCAGCTTCAAGAAGTAGCTTGCTCTAGTGATTGATGTCATCGGTAATACCACTAGAGATTGCTCGTCAGTTTGCCCTTTCCCTGTGTCTTGCACTATTAGTATCTTCATCATCGTCATTGCTGCTGTCTTGAACGATGTGTTTCTTGCCCGCCTTTCCACCCATGGCCAGATCCTTGTCGCCCCCGAGCTGTTTGTTCTTTTGTGTTTGTGCGCTTGAGCGATTGGTCTTTAGTGTGGCAGGCAGGTATAGTGTTCGTGCGGTGGAGAGAACATAGGGACATGTGATCAAGTTGTCATGAACAGCTGGATGTTCGACTTTATAATTGCCTATGGTAGTTCTACTACTATCGGTTTGTTCGATCCAATTAATCGCCTCCCTTTCTAGTTTCCTACATCTTTCTCCAGATAATTCCAATCCCTGTTGCTTATTGTAGTATTTATGTTTTTTTGGAAACTTTTGTTGATATCTGAAATTATTGCAGTTGTTGTCTTCTCATGTTTATAGATTGCTTCTGTGTGATTATTCTCTTAAGATAGTTGTATCCAACTAATTCAAATAGCAATTTCTGTTTGCTTGTAGAAGCTCAATGGGAAGTATAAGGAAAATACTAGCAGCTTCAAGGATCTCTCAGAAACAGTCTCAGTTTTGTGGAAATTATTTCTCTTTGAAAGAGGTGAACATTGTGGCCTTGGCATTGGGAACAAAAGTTGGTGTTTCAAGTGTCATGATAGTTTTGTAGATTTAGTGCCACTAATATTCTTGTGGGTTAGCTTACAACCCAAAAAGAAAAAGGAAAGACCATGATTGTATGGAGATTTAGGCTTTAGACTCTGGTTTCTGGCTTCTAAAAGAGTTATACATGGTTAAGAGTTTAGCTGTTAAGATGCATCATATCTTTGGACATTGATCTTGTGTACTTTTACTTTCTAGAAATCGAGGAGGCATTAGGATTTTGACAGAGGAATTTTGAGCATAACATGATATTACACTTGTCAAAGACATCTGTGGGTTTAAAGTGAATAGACTAAAACATATTTCTAGGAATGTTTCATTTGAGTAGCAGTTTAGAAGATTAGCTGCGTCTTGGCACCAAAATGTTTCATTTGAAAGTTTGACAATTCTTCTTGAAAAAAGAGTTCCATACAAAATCCATCACTCTTATATGTAAGGCAGCTGATCAAATTAATTACTTATATATGTATGCTCATTTAAAACTGCTATCGCAATTGTATGTTTAAGCGTGTCCTTGTGTATAAGAGACATTTGACAACTTGGCAATCATGCTACTCATCTAAACTCCTCGATTTACTTACCACGACATTTTCCTTGGATTTTTATGACTACTTGTGATATGATTGTTTATCTTATTTAGTTTTAAATCTAAGGCTAGCCAAGCATCTATTTTTATTCATCTCTTTACAAGCATCTTGTCTTTCTGTTATCTCTGCATGGGGATGGGGTTAGGTTAGATTTCATATAGCAAGAACAAGATGTCTATACAGTGAGTGACCGACTAAGGCATCATGTTTTGCATGAATACATACAGAGATCATTATTTAAAATTTGAAGTTCTACAGAAAGAACTTAAAGTGATTGTCGATGGGCATGCAATGATGCTCCTGGAGTCTAAAAGAATAATAGAAAAGAGTAAAACTGGGTAGTGGTCTTTTAGCCTTGGATAACGAAAATTATGATCGACTAGGAACAAAAGTTTGCTTCTTTACTATGTAAATTCAAAATGATGAGATATAACTATTGATGCTGAGTTCTCTTACTGTGGTTATTGTTGTTGTGAAATTGTACTGGAAAATCGTTTTGCTTACTTGAGTCTTACATGCCAAATCAAGTGTGGTTTGGTGCCACGTTGTATAGCGTCATGACTACCAAATTCACATTTGCTAAGGTCGGTAGGGGTTGGCATAGTACTGAGTGTTACACTTGCATTGTAAATCCCTTATTTGAATGCATTGAAAGGCAGTCCCCAAATGTTACAATAAACTTCCACTAGTCAGGCTTTTGGTTGGTTGATGTTTTTGGAGATTGTTTACAAACGATGAGTTTAGGTGGTTTGGAAACCTTTGTTAATATCTAAAATTGTTGCAGTTGTTGTCTCCTGATGTGTGTAGATTTCATGTGTGTGATTATGCCTTTATATTAAGATGACATTTTTAGGAGATACATGTTAAAATCAACATATTGATAGAAAATTATTTGACCTCAATTGGTGTTAGAACAAAAGGTTGGTTAGATTTAATAAAGCTTTACGATACGTTTACTCTGTCAACAATGGGTTGCATCTGCATTTAACAATGTGGCAATTTCCTCCTAATTAACTTATATCCCCAAAAAAATTCATAACATCGATTTGCATGATGGAACAAAAAACAAAGCATTTGTTTCCTCTAGTGAGAAAACCCTCCATACAAAAAAGAATGACTTATTTCAGTAGGATTTATCTTCGTAACCAATGATATGAACCAAGATTGCAAATCATGGCGCCAAGGAATGTTTCATGTACATATATATATATATATATACACATATATATATATATATATACATACACATATATATATATATACATACACATATATAGATATAGAGAGAGAGAGAGAGAGAGAGAGAGAGAGAGAGAGAGCAACCATAATAGCTTAGAACACATGATGAAGAGTAACGTATCAGATTTTCTTAACAAGAGAAATCAAGGATATTGCAGAATGTATGATTTTTTAACAAGACAACTTCAAATATGTAAATTCAATGTCAATAGAAGTGATTAATTATGTTAAACAAAGTTGGAATGAAGATATTGAAGAAAAAATTAGCAAGCAATTACGAGTGGAACCTTCCAAGATAAATGGTACTCCCAAGAAAATAAATTGCTGGTTGAAGTAGATCGTATCGGACCATGTCATTATCCCGTAGCCCGTTCCCTGGAAAAAGTTAAATTGTTCTATTAACAAGTTATGCAGACAGCATAATTTGAATGCTTTAAATGTTCCTAATGCCAACCACCATGTCGAAAATTGCTGTGAAACCATGAAAATTGTGTTTTCTTCATAGTACCAAATAAAAGAAAACAAGATCAACCAACATATCATCACCTATGAAATATAGACAGCTAAATGAATGATGCACAACCATTTGCAAGATTTTTCATTGCCTTCTTGAATCATACATTCTGCAATATCCTTGATTTCTCTTGATAAGAAAATTTGATATGTTACTCTCCATGTGTTCTAAGCTATTATGGTTGCTCTCTCTCTCTCTCTCTCTATATATATATATATATAAGGAGGCAGAATGACCACAGGGATCAGTTATGGAGATCATGAATCTGCACCTCTTCTTCAAGAAGATGCAACACCTGTGAAGAGACCTGATGCTTCCACTAGGACGTCTTCTACGACTCCTTAGTCCTCATGGATCATAGTAAGTTATAGATCATCAATGGATAAACCTTGGCGCCATGGTTTGCAATCTTGATTCAGATCATTGGTTATGAAGATAAATCCTCCTGAAATCCCACAAAGGTAGCAGTCATGTCATGTGCCGCAATAAGTCATACTTTTTTGTATGGAGGGTTTTCTCACTAGAGGAAACAGATGCTTGTTGTTTACTTTTTCCACCATGCAAATCAATGTTGTGATTTTTTTTTAGGATATATGTTAATTAGGAGAAAATTGCCACATTGTTAAAAGCAGATGCAACATGCTTCATGAAATCACACTATTTACCGGGTTTTTATGAGATATTATTGCTGATCGAGCACATTAATTTCTTACCACCCATTGTTGACAAAGTAAGCGTATCATAAAGCTTTATTAAATCCAACCAACCTTTTATTCTAACACCAATTGAGGTCAAATAAATTTCTATCAATATGTTGATTTTAACATGTATCTCCCAAAAATTTCATCTTAATATAAAGGCATAATCACACACATCAGGAGACAACTGCAACAATTTTAGATATTAGCAAAGGTTTCCAAACCACCTAAACTCATCGTGTGTAAACAATCTCCAAAAACATCAACCAAAAGGCTGACTGGTGGAAGTTTATTATAACATTTGAGAACTACCTTTCAATGCATTTAAATAAGGGATTTACAACGCAAGTGTAACACTCAGTACTATGCCAACCCCTACCGACCTTAGCAAATGTGAACTTGGTAGTCATGATGCTATACAACATGGCACCAAACCACACTTGATTTGGCATGTAAGACTCAAGTAAGCAAAACGATTTTCCAGTACAATTTCACAACAACAATAACCACAGTAAGAGAACTCAGCATCAATAGTTATATCTCATCATTTTGAATTTACATAGTAAAGAAGCAAACTTTTGTTCCTAGTCGATCATAATTTTCGTTATCCAAGGCCAAAAAACCACTACCCAGTTTGACTCTTTCCTATTATTCTTTGACTCCAGGAGCATCTTTACATGCCCATCGACAATCACTTTAAGTTCTTTCTGTAGAACTTCAAATTTTAAATAATGATCTCTGTATTCATGCAAAACAAGATACCTTAGTCGGTCACTCACTATATAGACATCTTGTTCTTGCTATATGAAATCTAACCTAACCCCATCCCCATGCAGAGATAACAGAAAGACGTGATGCTTGTAAGGAGATGAATAAAAATAGATGCTTGGCTAGCCTTAGATTTAAAACTAAATAAGATACACAATCATATCACAAGTAGTCATAAAAATCCAAGGAAAATGTCGTGGTAAGTAAATCGAGGAGTTTAGATGAGTAGCATGATTGCCAAATGTCTCTTATACACAAGGACACACTTAAACATATAATTGCGATAGCAGTTTTAAATGAGCATACATATGTAAGTAATTAATTTGATCAGCTGCCTCACATATAAGAGTGATGGATTTTGTATGGAACTCTTTTTTCAAGAAGGATTGTCAAACTTTCAAATGAAACATTTTGGTGCCAAGATGCAGCTAATCTTCTAAACTGCTACTCAAATGAAACATTCCTAGAAATATGTTTTAGTCTATTCACTTTAAACCCACAGAATTCTCAAAGTTGCTTCTCTTTCATGATGAATTTGTTTATTGAAGATGATAAGGTCAAATGCTTTTGTAGTAACCACAGTTCTACTACCATCATCATTGGTTCAACCCGAGATGCAAATTCTCAAAGAAACAGCCACCATTGCTGAAATGTGAGAGTATCATATAGGAAGTAAGCAAGAAACTACAAGTTCATAGGGTGGAACAGCAAGAAAAGCTCTAGAAAGAGGACTTAATTAAGAAGTTATCTATTTAAGCAATATGCAGAAGCTTACACATCTTAATCCTTAAAAGATTAACAGAAGTCCCTCGCACTCAGCTTTTGATAACAGTAACAAGAAGAAATTGGCCAAGATTCATTCCTGTTACCTGTAAATATTTCACCAATTGTTATGATAAATTAATCATCTTCTTGTTGCCTTCCTCCATTTTCTTCTTACCAAAATTCTCACTTACTAGTGACCGGCAATATAGCTATTAAAACAACCACATGTGCATGAAAGCTAGTACCAATTTTGCATAGGCTTGAGTCCTTATGTCAGCAAGATTTTGAATGTTATGGTTGCACAACACAATCCAAAACCTCAAAAGGAACATAAGTACATAGAAGCAACATACACAAAAATTATTCTACATCAGCAGAATCCTAAATTTATCAAAAGAGGATGCATCAGTATCACAGTATTTTGGCATCCTCTATTGAAAGTTTAGCACATGATGTCTTTGACAAGTGTAATATCATGTTATGCTCAAAATTCCTCTGTCAAAATCCTAGTGCCTCCTCGATTTCTAGAAAGTAAAAGTACGCAAGATCAATGTCCAAAGATATGATGCATCTTAACAGCTAAACTCTTAACCATGTATAACTCTTTTAGAAGCCAGAAACCAGAGTCTAAAGCCTAAATCTCCATACAATCATGGTCTTTCCTTTTTCTTTTTGGGTTGTAAGCTAACCCACAATAATATTAGTGGCACTAAATCTACAAAACTATCATGGCACTTCAAACACCAACTTTTGTTCCCAATGCCAAGGCCACAATGTTCACCTCTTTCAAAGAGAAATAATTTCCACAAAACTGAGACTGTTTCTGAGAGATCCTTGAAGCTGGTAGTTATACTTCCCAATGAGCTTCTACAACAGATAAATTGCTGTCATTTGGACAAAGATTGACCCTTGGTTAATAACATCATATATCATCTTTCTTTTTCCCCTGTTTCTGAATTGACGATGAAGAAAATTGGAAAAGTTGACAAGGAAATCCCAATCGCAAGTGGCAGACGAAGAACAAGGTGGATATTCTTTTGTCTAATGGATGAGTGCAAGAGATTGATCTCAAGGACATGAAAAAGAATTTATTGACAACATATTATAGAAATTGTAACTGAACAAAACTTGTCTATATTTATTTGGCTCTTCGGTTCTAGTTTAAAAATATGGGACAGAGATATATAATTAGTATCTCAAAAAGAAAGGGAAAACTTTAAAGGATCTTACTAAAAATTATAAATAAAGTTTTTTTTATAGAATTCTACAATGGCAAAAGATCTATATACCCAACCCAAAATAATTGCGATAGTACAGCTTTGTTTTTGTTCTCATTATTTCAAAAAGGAAAGGGAATAAAACAAAAGATCAACTAAAATTTTTCTAATTGATGTCCGTAAACTTTTTAAGTGTCCTCAGCATAAAACTAAATTAATTCCTGTTAGGTTATATAAAACCTTTAAAGGTAAAATATAACCAATTGGGAGGTGCATCAAAGCAATTAATAAGTCAGTTTTAGATGTTTATAGAAAGAGCAATCTCAGAAAGTTAAGAGTTTACAAAGCAAACTTGATTGACTGAGCATATAAAACTTTGATAATTGAAAGAAATAAGACACAAGGCTTACTGCATATAAGACAGCAATTATTTCTGATGGTGTCAACATCCACTCTGTATGACAACTAGTGGTAAATATTCCAGTCAATACCATCCCCAAAAAAGTACAAGTATGTTGTCAAAGACAAGCAGCAAGGATACTTGATCAGCATTGGAACCTGAAAGAGTTGACATCTCATAAGCAAATGAAAATATCACTGTATAACAAACAAAAGAAATGAAAGAAAAATAATCATTGCAATTACTATGTAAGACTACCAATCAGACAATAAGCTAAACTCTAGTGGCAGCTTTATGTCTCTTACATGTTACAAAAACATATATCGTTAAATAAGATTGCATAACAGAACTATTCATAATGTGGAAGATGCAAAGGAGGGCAGTTAGAGATAAACTTGACAACTTAATTTTTCTCTGTGTTGTTATTAATTCTTTCACTCCTCATCTTCCACAAATGATAAATGCCGAAACATAATGTCTGGATTCCAGAAATGTGGTTTGCAATGGTGTTCCAAGCTAAAGTACCTGTCAAACAAAATAAGCAGTCATGCAGAAACAGTTCCCTATCAAGCACAAAACACCAATATGCCACTTCTCAAGAACAAAACAAAGGAGACCAGATGTTAGCCATCCAACTGATTCAGCCTGAAGCTTCATGCCTACTGCACTTTCATCAGAAATATTGTAAATAGTGGATCCAATTATTGCTCGACCCTGGTAAAGTATCATTAGTATTGCACCAGAAAAACAAACAAGTGTGCCTACAACCTTCATGTACACCCAAGTTTACCATCTCAACACTGTAACCATTAAACATCTAAATGAATATGGAAAATTTATCATCTAGTAGACACCTAGCAAAATCCAAATCAAATCGGATGTCAATCACCCCAGTACTGCTGCCAAGATGAATGTAAAAATTGGTATCGCAGGCTGAATAGCTGATATATAGGTTGGGTTTGTGTAGCTAAGGCCGAGAAGAAACAAGCTGGTTCGCAAATATCCTGATCAAAGGATATCCAAACATGATGTTATTTTTTTTTGTGGGCAGAGAATAGCAATTAGGTTTTATTTCTACAATATGTTAAGAAAAATCAAACTAAAGTTGATTAGTGAAAAATTGAGCTTACCCAGTTAAACCAAGAAGGAAAAATGATGCCAAGAGGCATGGAGTTAGTTGAAGGTGGACACTTCTGCCAAGGACAGTACTGAATTTACCAACCATGATTCTTATCATTCTATCAAACGAAAAAACTCATAGGAAAACAATTCAATCTAAAGACTCACTAAATTTTTATTAAGGGTAAAAGATAATAGGAACCCATAAGAACTATATTAAGTCCTTTACAAACACATTGCTTCCAAATGATGTTTTACCTAATTAGTCTTTGTCCATCAAATCTGACCAAACAAAGTGAAAAAAGTAGTTAATACTCCTACAAATGTTACAGTATATCATAGAGTGTTAAACCAATAAACTCCCTATATCATTGAAAACATTTGGCTAACCTGTTGTACTAACTAATATATCAACTAAAATCCTTGCTGAACTATTACAAATTGTTGCAAGTATTTATGGCCTTCACATCATTCTTATGCCAGACTTGTGTTGAGGATTAAAATTAAAAATCAGTTAGCAGCTTGTGTTGTTTCAAGTATATTCCGGAGAGGAGATGGGACCTAATTATAAGTCCTAATTGCTTTTTGTAGGATCATGAATCACTATGAATTTGCATTCTCAAGAATAGGTGTAATAGCTCATTCAATAAGGCAAGTAAAAACAAACTAGCAGCAGAAGACTTCTCACCTTCTACAACCTGATCATAGTGATCGATGACCCAATATCACACACACCTCCTCCGTTTAGGAAAATTCTCATTTTCTCTATTCGTTTTTTTCATTATGGGTTCAATAAAACCCATAATGAATCTTTCCCTTATGCTTTTCTTGTATCCTAAGATAGGAGCTTCATCTTTCTTGCATTAAGAATCTATTTCTTTACCCAATCGTTGCAAAATGATTGCTTTCTCATGCAATCTACCAAATTTCTTCATCGTCTACTTTTCTCGCATCTGAATTCGTCTCATTCCAATCTCCAAACTAAATCCCACTTCTAATTTGTCTTGACCACAATGCCATTCGTTCATTGATTCCCTTTTCTTCCCTCCTCAATGATCAAACACATGAACACATCTCCTAACTTCTTATCGTATACGAATCAACATCATCATTCGTGCAAGTCAGAAAGAGACGGTTCATATAAGAGAAGATAGGGATTCTTTCTCCTTCTCTTTAAATAAAGGAAAGAGGAAAGGAAACCTGCATCGTTGGAGGAGGGCGAGGATGGAGATGGCGACAATGTCGCGGTAGACGCAGAAGGCCACCTCGTTCATGCCGACGTTGAGCACGGACTTGGTCAGCACGTGGTAGCCGCCGTTGGTCGCCTGCACCAGCGCCATCCCGAGGTGCGCCCGCAACGCCTCATTGCCCCTCATCACCATCACTCCTGCCGCCCACACACTCGTGCAAGTGCTCCTCCTCCCCGAAAGATCAAGATGTGGGGACAACGATGGAGGCAGAAGTGTCCGGCTATGTCGCCGGACTCTGTGTTGACACGAAGGGTGTGAGACGCCAACAATAAGGCCATCAGAACCGTCCAGCCTCAATGAATCATTATCTCAGCCGTTGAAATAGTTGACGGGCTAATTGACTAAATATTACAAGAATATCTTCACAAAATACCTAAGAAACCTTAATTTTGATTAAGGCCCCCAAACAATGATCAGACGGCCAGGAGAACTCCATGTCATACACCCTATTCTCACGTGCGACATCATTTGTTGGATCATCCATCAAGTGATCTGGGCCGTCCAAGTTAGGGTTTTGTTTCCTTTCCTTCTTTTTCTTGCAGCTCCACCACCGTGAGCATTTAAAACCCCTTCGAGCGAACGTCTCCAACCCCTTCCCGGACCCAAACTGCGGCGGAGCCGAAGGTGAGGCGGCATCGCATCCCGGTGAGGGTCTCTTGGTCTTCGCTCGATCCATGTTCCATCTGTTCTCCTACTCTTCGTTCGTTTAACTGCTACTTTGATTGCATTCCTTCTGGTTGGTTGATGATTTTGGATATCGTAGCGGGGAATAACTTGACAGTGTGCTATCATAGTTCAGTTATATCTTGGGGAGAATGTTTTTGGATTAATTTGAAGTCTTTTGATGATTTATTCGATGATTTTTATGCCGTTCTTCAATATCCCTGGTAAAAACGATTTGGGGATATGTGTTGATGGCGTCTCAGATCTTATCGATGTGAGAGCGTTAGATCGGTAGGTATGAAGCTAGCAAGACAACAAAAGTTCCGATGTATTAGGATTATGAGTTGGAAATATAATATGAACACTTTTTGCTGGAAATGCATTATGATGATTATTAGGTAGAAGTATATTGAATTAGTCATTAGTTTTTTTGCTAGTGGTCCATCCTATCTATCCGTACCATCTGGAAGCTGAGTTTTTTGCATTACATTAAGGAACTCAGTTGGAAGTGGATGTTTAAATATGGTACCTTGGTTGTTCCGTGGAGGAGTTTGGTTTCAGAATATGATTTGTAGAGGTGCAGTGCATCCAAAGCACTACAGGAAGATTGTATCTAACATTTCAGGAGAAAGAAGAAAATGAACTTGAGCCAGGAAGAACACATTCAAGGTGGAGTAGGAGAGATATAGTTTAACATCTTGTTGCTTAACTTTCGTTAGTTTTTCTCTTTGTTTACCTATTTCTCTTTTTCAAGGCCCCTCCAATGTGAGGATGTTAAGTTGGAAATAAGAATTTTATGGAGATTGATAGTTGTAGGTTTTCTGCTGAGCTGTGGGCTGTCTGTACTTGTCCTAAAAATATTCATGAAGTTCTTGATGCTATTTTCTCTCCATGGAGCCATATGCTCAACTTAGACTGGCTCTTTATTCATATGCTTCTCTTTTCAAAGGTCATTACAATTTAAGGATGTTACATTAGGAATAATAGTTTAATGATGACTGATAGCTGTACGGTTTCTGTTGAGCTGTGGGCTGTCTTTAGTTGCCTTAAAGTTTATCAGAAGTTCTCACTGTTATCTTCTCTCCATGGAGCCTTTTAAGGTTGCGATTATAGGGGCTTGGATTTCACTTAGTCATGGTGACCTTTTGCACCATAGGATCATGAACCATGATTACATGATAGTTGTTTAAACAGGCATTTTGTTCACTAGTATTAAAAATATTTGCTTTTCTTATTTCTTCATATGCAAGCTTGTGATGTTGTTTAGTTTATTTTTAGTAGATTTGAAAATTATTTTCTTCTAAACTATGTTGTTATTCAGGTGAGCCATGGTTAAGCATAACAATGTTGTGCCAAATGGACACTTCAAGAAGCACTGGCAGAATTATGTGAAGACATGGTTCAACCAACCAGCTCGCAAAACAAGAAGACGCATTGGTAATTATCTTTTCTTCTCTTTTTCTCACCAGCATATTAGCTGGTCTACTCCTGCCAATATAGATGGCTTTGAGTAAATGAGTATGGTCTCTCAATGCCTGCAGCATTGTGTTTTAATCTTCTGTCCCTTTCTCCTTCTCTTTCTCTGACCTGCTTATTCGTTGGTCCACCATCACTGATGTAAATGACAGACTTGATTATGGGCTCTCAGTGTCTGCCTTGTGTTTCAATCTTTTTCATTTCTTATTCTACTATTTCTAGTAAGATTTGTTGACATTCCATTTTTTTTCTTTGTCGTACTGATTGACATATGCTATCATTTGGATTTAACAGCACGTCAAAAGAAAGCTGTGAAGATTTTTCCCCGTCCAACTGCTGGACCTTTGCGTCCTGTCGTTCAATGTCAGACGCTCAAGTACAACATGAAATCTAGAGCAGGCAGGGGTTTTACTCTTGAGGAGCTCAAGGTTAGTGTTTTTCTTAATCTTTCACATTCTCTTTTAACATGTTAAACATATTTCTAAGTATCTTACTAGTTATGAGTTCTTGTTAATCGATCCTCCTACATGCATTATAGTTCTCATCCGGTCAAGTTCTGCCGAAGCACCTGTTGTACATGTTGCACGCAATTGTTTTGGAATGTAATAGAAGTTATAGGTTCAAGTGCTGAGGGGGAATGAGAAACTAGTGCATATTTGAGAAAATGTTACCTTGAAATGACAAAAGATGCAATTTACAGATTGGATTATATATCTGTTATTATGTTTTCATGTCCGGAATAATATTTGCATTCATTATTTTATTCTAAAACCTCTCATGATGTATATGGCTTTGAGATCATCTTTGGCATAGACATATTTATCCAATAGCTATTTACTTTCTGTTGAGTTAAATTTTGCTCCTAAAACAAGATTGGTTATTCCTTGCAGACAAATATGTGGTTTAAGTATTTTTGTGTAAATCCTCTTGCCTTAAGTTGTCTGTTGGGTAATGTAATAGCTTTGAATTAAAGTTAGGATTAATTGGAAGACCTTGTTTTGTAAGTTCGATTACGTGGCCCTTTTTTGTTTCCAATCCAATTTTGGCTAGAATTTGTTCTTAGAGTGTTTATCGAACCTGGCAAGCTTACTTCTACTTGCTGAATATTTTTTTGTAAGGTATTTAAAATTATTATCTTGGCCTTTCTTTCCTTTGAAAAGTAGTTATGAGAATTACTATTTGCCAATTGCTAACTGAAGTTAGAATTTAACTTGGAGAATGAAGCTTCTTTACCATGAAGCATGAATATGGACAGTGATAAGCGTCATCCGATCTTATATATAAGTAAGGACAGAACGCGGCATGGACATGACAATGAATACATATATATTCTCATATGTCATAGTTATATTCTTGCATGATGTAGACTATATGAGTATCATATATGAGGCTTATGAGAAGCATAACAACCATTCATATAACTAGCAAAAGCTCACAAGTGTAGATGTTACAAGGATGAATGTTCAACAAGTGTTGGTGTCCAACAAGACTTGGATCTTGAATTTGGACGAGTTGATTGATGCCATGAAATTATTGTGAAAAGTTGAACTTGGTTCTATACTTGGCCTGGTGTTATCTTGTATGAGTCCTGCCATTATGTATGTGTGGCAAGCCATGGTATGCATGATCAAAGGCATTATAAGACTGATTTCCATATGCCAAGGGATAGGTTTCTTATCCACATCATATCTGAAGAAAGTAAAATGTCGACCAAAATTCATGAAAGGTAAAGTTTCTACCACCTGTATTTCACTAGCGAATAATGATTGCTTCTGCCGCAATTGCAGGCCGCAGGCATTCCAAAGAAACTTGCTCCAACAATTGGCATTGCAGTGGACCATAGGCGAAAGAATCGCTCTCTCGAGGGACTCCAGGCTAACGTGCAAAGGCTGAAGACATACAAAGCTAAGCTTGTCATCTTCCCAAGGCGTGCTCGCAAGATCAAGGCAAGCTAATTATATTTTAGGAGATGCCAGTAGTTGATCAGTCGTCGATCTGTTACGTCGCTCATGCTTTTGTGTACAATTGGTTTCTCAGGCTGGAGATTCTGCTCCAGAAGAACTTGCAACTGCTACCCAGGTCCAAGGCCAATACTTGCCCATTGTGCGTGAGAAGCCTACGGTCGAACTTGTGAAGGTTACAGATGAGATGAAGTCATTCAAAGCTTATGCCAAGCTCCGTGTTGAGCGGATGAACAAGCGTCAGGTCGGCGTCAGGCTGAAGAAGGCTGCAGAGGCAGAGAAGGAAGAAAAGAAGTAACCAACGAATCCAGGTGAGGGTCGCTGTTTCCTTCTTGTTGAGACACCTCCGTGAGCTCTTTTCCTGTTTAGTCAACTACAGTACAAGTTATCCTTTTCATTCTGTCAGTACAATTCTTAATGCTTGGAGCCATTTGCTTTGACCTTTTTGGTTACTGTTATCATATTGATTTAAAAGATCAGCACTGATAGAAGGCAATATCTTTTTTGGTGGAAATGGAATGAACATTTCTAGAAGTGAAAAGATTTAAGGTTTTAGTAGGATATCGTAGTTAAACATGACTGCTAAACATACATACCAGAGGCAAATATTTCTGGAATTGATATGAGAGAGTTGGAATTAAGTAGGCACATTTATTTAAAAAGAAAACCATAAAACAGTATGGAATAAAGCATGAAATAAGAATATTTCATTCATCTTTTGATAGATTACCATAAGAAATAATAGACAACTATCAAGTTAACATTCAATGAGCTCTCTCATCTGTTGTGATCTTGATTCCTATTAACAATTTACTGGTCGGTTCATATAGTGTGTATGATACGACAAAGATTTAAATCTTCCCTGTTGCTGTGTGAGTGTCTTCGTAATGTAATCCACAATATGTTCCACCGATACACAGTGAAGAAACAGTGGAGCAGAGGAGGCATCTGAGACAGACAACCAACCAATTCAAAAGGTCCAACATCTGCTCTCAGATATGCTATTGTATGGGATTCATAACACTATGAGAATAAATCCAACTGGGTTTTATTACAAGGGCTGCTATTCATTATGCCAACACAACGCTCAAACATAAGCAGATCCGGAGACAAGCCTCCCCCTGTGCCATCATAGCACTAAAGGAAAGGATTAGAAGTGGAAGTCCCAGGAATTGAATTAGAACAACAATCATCAGTCCACAGATTGCTGCTGAGACCCACCAAGGAGACATCGTACCATTAGATACAGGCTTAAGATATTTAAACCTAAGTTAATGATTGATAAATACATCTAATCAGATCTTTATAGGTCAATATAAGTCTTAGTTCACATTAGATACAGGCCTAAATCGTCAATATAATGTGGCTTGCATTTTTGGTTATACTTGCAAAATATAAAAGAAAATTATTTATATGAAATTAATGTGGTGATTTTATTATAATAAGTGATGATGGGAATGAAGCAAGTAGGTTAATTATTTTTCAAAAATAATAATCCCCATCAAAGTTAATCAAATTTGATATATTGAAATGAATTAACCTAATGCACTATGTAAGAAGGTGCCAGCTAGCTTGATAAATATAATTGCTAGCTAATATCTATCGAGTTCAATTGATATGAGTTTTATTTAAAATAATAATATGAGTTATTCATTTCTGATCAAGAAAGGGAGAAAAAGATGTAATTTTTGGATACTGAAACGGATGGAGGCAATAAAAGAATTAACTTATTCTGGTATCATCCATTCCTGGCATTCAGGGATGGGAACAGAAATGGCAGGCTGCTTTATCATCATCCCCAGTGTTCTTTAGAAAGAAGGAACTGTAATTGGCGATGAACGAAGCAAGCCAATGTCCACCATGAGCTCTCTCTTAAAATGCTGTGATATCCACTGGAATTTATGAGAACAGAGGAGAAAAGAAATCCATGGTAGCTACATATGTTACAACTCATCTATTGCCACCCAAATAGATACGAGGGGCTTTACAAGAACGAACAGGTTAGCAGAAACAAAAAGGAAGAAGCTGTGAAATTGGAGGTGGCTGTTGTCACACAAATGTTTCTCCTACTATGCCCTTCTAGGAATGTAACTATTGTTCTTCTAAAGAAAGGTTAATCACCTAGGAGCGGGATCCGATGCTTGACTATTGTTCAAAGGAGGATTGGAGGAGACGGGTGGGAAAGCTCCATTTTCCTGCGGAAGGGCTACCCCCCATTTTGAGTCTGCTTCGGATGGTTCCACGACGTGCACCGCACCATCGCTCATGCCCAAGGCTATCTGATTGGGTTCAGATGGGTGAGCTGCGATCACCATGGGATAAGATGCTCCGGGACTGCAAAAAAGAAAGAAAGAAAGAACAAAGCACATCAGAGGACAACATATTTCTGATCCCCTATATGATACTGATTTCATAAATGCCTTACACATTTGCATAACTTAGGAAGTAAATGCTAACATAAGGTTAACGGCACATAAAACATAGAGGAGGAAAAACAACAGAGTGAATACATGTTTCTGAACACCTTGGAAACATCAAAGATAAGTCACCAGTAATTTCTTAAATGAATAGATGATTTGATAAATACCTTACTGTATAACTTAGGTAGTACTTGCTAATAATGTTCTACTGGCAAAAAAGCAACAGAAATGACATTCGCATGCACAAAACAAAGCCTTGCAGATTCCCAACTTCTTTGAGGTAGCACATGAAATCCACTGAAAGCAACTAGCATACCTAGAAATGGATGGGCCTATGTAGGCAGTCCGTGCAATCCGGCAACGAAGCCTCAGGCTATCTGATTCAAAAACTCCAATGGCACCATCACAAAATCCAGCGTATACCAGTAGACCATCACATGAATACACTGCACTTGAAATTGGTGCTGGTAGTGCATCTCTAGGTAACCACTGCACAGGAGAAAAAAAATTTGTAAGTGCGTTGGTAGAAGTTATATTGTAAGTTAATAGTGGAAGCATAAAAACTATGATCATGCTACTGTCATGTCAAAAAACTTTAATGTCAGAATCTAAAGTCAAATAACAATAGATTAAACTTAAGATGTATACCTCTCGATGTCATTTAGAATACCTTTTTTCTTATCTACAAATGCACTGTTATTCGATCCGAATGAAGTGATTTATAAGGAGAACTAAACTCGTCTTCTCTTCTTTTCCTATCTTTCATAGGATCACTATAAGCAATGAAATAGGGACTAAGGGGTGATAAGAGGCCATGTCTATATATAGGCAAAAGTATATAGCCTAAGATAAATAATTAGGAGAGTCTCTCCCATTAAAGTCATCCCTAATAAGGAATCCTATTATAATTGGATTTTTATTACATTGGCTTATAACAATAATCATAATCCAATAATATACCTTATCCAATTAAATAAGGTTACGTAGTCTAACATTCTCCCACTTAGCCCATTAATTGGTATGATATAAAAGAATTTAAAATCATAATAAATAAGAAAATTTTATTTGAAAATAGTTTTCGTTAATTGAATTTTAAAAATTTTGAAAAATATTTTACACGTGACCACGAATTTTATAAAGCAGGCCAATAAGCCCAATAAATACAATAATATTACATTAAATCTGACTATCAATGCGAGTCATACGATTGTATATCATTAATATCATACTTTTTTCTATGTACTACAATACTGTTAGTCTTTTTTAAGACAATCCATAACGACCCCCGTAATTTATCTTGTCAAGACAATCCTATTATTACATTTAACCATAATATGTACATACATAAATGTGAATAAAATAGCAGAAACAAATAATTTTAATTACGTAAGACAAAATACCAATTATGATGCTCACTCAAATATACATCATCATATCTTTTATGAGTTATCCACAATCATAAGAACATGTTCACTAAATACCTTAGGCTGTGAGGCCTTAGTAAATAGATCAACAATAAATACAATGAAACTTAGGTTCTCAATTGACACTAGTTAATTTTGGACTCTTTCTCTATTGATCATATATTTTATATGATAATGCATAGAACTGCTATAGTACTTGTTATTCTTAAAGAAGAAAATTATTGTGATATGTCATAAAGTATCCTTAGTGACTTGTCAATTGAGTCTAACCACACCAAGTCTTGAGATAAATTTTCGTAGTTATAAAGTTTAATTAGTAGCCTCAAAGCATACTATGAAATAAACTTCTATTTTCGATAATACACTTTGTATTATACTATTCTTCAAAATTATCCCTCTAGCTAATATAAAGATAAATCGTAAAATGAACTTTCTATTGTTTAAACAATTTGTAGAATTAGCACATGAAAATTTCATCATTTCAGGCTGATTTGATCCCTTATATTTGAGCATATAATCCTTTGCTTTTTATAGACATCTTATCAATTTATATGTAGCCTTCCATTGTTCTATTTATGGGAAATTCTATATTTGCCTAGCATTCTTTATTGTAAAACTAATATCTAGTCTGGTATAAGCTTAAGTATATCATAAACTTCTAACTACATATCTATAAGGAATATTTCTTATTGATTCTTTTCCAAGTCATTCTTTGAACACCAATTTTGACTAAAATTTTCACATACGGTAATAGGTGTATCATTAGCTGAATAAAGTTGCATACTAAATTTATCCAAGACCTGATAAATATATCATTTCTGACATAATCTTAGCAATCTTTGAGATATATTCCTAAATATTTCAATGTCAATAATGTAAGCTCTCATTTATATTATTAAATATTACCCCTTGAGTCATGTTTAATCTTAAAGACCAATTTACAATTAACTCTTTTACAATTATTGGATAAGTCGATGATTTTTCATATATCACTTCAATCCATTAATTTTAACTCTTCTTTCATTGCATCACATTACTTTTTAGAATAATCACTTTTTATAACTTGTAAAAAGAATAAGAGATCCTTTTGAATCCTATGTTATAATCTAATTTTTATACACATCACATAATTATAAAAAATGATAGATCTTCTTTCCCTTTTAAGATTTTTTCAAGTCTATCGATTGTGATTATTCATCAAGTTCATCAATAGTGATTTCAACATTATGTATAAGTTTATCAATATTATTTTGTTGTTTACCTTCATCAAATCATTTAATGATTTGAGAAACAACCTCTTTAATAAAAAATGATAAAGGGAGCATCAATTTGTATCTACCGAATACTAAATTTTAAGATTATTACTTTTATTGATTCACTACTCTATAGGAATCTAGCAAAAAGATCAAAACCCTAATCCTTATTTATAAAATTCACCACCCCTATCGAATCTGATAATTTTCAATTTTTCTATCTAATTATCTCTCAAATTTATTTATATACACCTAAGGGTGTCAACAGCCTAAAACATTACATGAATTATATATATATAATTATATTTTGATAAGTCTTTTATAAAGATGATAAATTTTCTTTCTTCATACAATAGGAAACATGGAATGATTCACAGATGTAAGTATATATATTCCTAAGGAGTTTATGAAACTACATTTTATTTCAAACATTTGACTGTAGAGTTATTATAAATTTAAAATTCACATTAATTCAGTACAAACCATCATACAAAACTTCATAATAAACTTTTATTGAATCATAAATACACTGAGTTTGTAAAACAAAAGATAATATCCTAATTCCTAACAATTCTAAATAAGAAATTAAAATTTTAAAATTGTAAAAACATAGCATGTATCCTCAAAATCCATAAAATGAATCATCTTTAAACGCAAGCAATAAATAACCATAATTATCGCTTAAAATGATTCCCTATAATAATAAATCTTTCATGCTCCTTTGGCTTTTTCGAGTTAAAATGAAATCCTATCCATTATTAGTAACATGAGTTGAAGAATCAAATACCATCCATCGAATATTAGAAAAAAATTTCATAATATTTGATTCGAAACTTATAAAGTTTGTATAGCCCTTATAAACTCAACAGATATATTTGATGAATTATGTTTCAACTTTCTTTATGAGTATGTAGAATATCATGAGACATTTCCCACTTTAATCTTAATTCGTCCTAAATACATATATTAGTTAGCTTATTTAAGTTTAATTTCTACTTTATTTGTATTGTTGTGAATCTTAAATGAGTCTTACTAAGAATGAAGATAACTACAAATAAACTGTACGAGAATAACACACCATGTCTAATATTCTTGAAATTCGTAGTCTTGTCAGTCATATCGAGGATATATCATAGAATTCCTCGAATGTTGTAATTATTTACTCTAACTATTTATTCTACAGAATTTTCAGTAGTTAATTATATGATCCTCCCAACAAGTTCGAATAAGGTCTGACATACCTAATGTAAATTATATATATCCAAATCATTTATAAAAAATAACCCAAAAAATATAGAGACACGAGAAGCATAACAATATAATAGAAAGTATTACTTTAATAATAAAAATAATACAATATTAATGCTTCAAGCTTTTCAACAAATGTCAGACTATTGATATAATCTTTATTTCACCTTTGGGTGAAATATTAACATATCTAATGTTTACACAAAATTTTATAATTATGAAGAATTAATACTATCCTTGTAGAATAATATTGTTATCTTTAGGTATACAACTCTAAATTATAAGGATATCTAAAATAGTATCATCCTACCCCATCACATAATTATTCGAAGTAAATATTATTTTGGAATTATCTAAATCTCCTAATTATGTGTGTCATTATAAATATTATCTTTTAATATCATTTAAGACTAATTCTATAATATAATTTTATAAATTTATTAGTCTAGACCACTTTAGTAGCTATAAGACCAATACAAAAATATAAAATACATCTTAAATTTCATGTATATGGCAAATATTTTTGTAATTTACACTCCATAACCCTATCATTAAATGTCACTTTGGCGGTTATAAGTCAAATAAAACTTAGGAATATAAATTACAAATAATATTCACTAAATTTTCTTTTATGTAATGCGTGCAGAAATAATTTAATAATAATCATAATAATTATTGAATATTACTTAACATAAAAAAACTTATGTTAAGACTATAATCATAATAAAATAATAATCATAACTTTATGTGAAAAATAAATATTATTTTATAATTTTTTTAATATGTATGTGAATAACCACATAAATATCCAAAAGCAATAATTGGAATTGAAGTACCACAAGTAAATAAATTTTTTTACCAATATTTCATATGAGAAAACTATAAAAGAAATTTTTAATTTTTAAATACTATATGGAACCCTAAATTAGGCCAATTAATCCTATTTAATTATATAAGCCTAAAATTGAACTATCTAAATTGGGCTCATCGATTTGGATCAAACATTAGCCCAATTAGATCAGTCAAAATTAGAAATGTCCAAGGTTAAAATTAGTCAAAATTAGGGTTCAATCAAAATAAAGTTGACCGAGGTCAAAATCAATCAAAAACTTAGAATTTTAGCCAAATTAGGTCTAAATTAGGCTATGATCAAAATTCAATCAGGCTATGGTCAAAATCAAATCCGATCATAAATTGGGATTGACCATGGACAAAATTGGTCAAAATTAAACTTTCCTAAATTAAGCTAAAATCAAGGTTGACTAGGTCAAAATCCATAGGATTGGTTTGAGGTCATAATTAAAATTTGACTAAGTCAAAATTAAGGTTGGATGAAAATTAGATTTAGGGTAAGATTTGATCAAATTTAATTTTGACCACAATCCTAGTAGACTTGTTCCCCGTTGTTGGTTCTTCCTAGTAGCTTCTCCACAGCACAGACTATGACATCCTCTTCGCATTTGCTAGTGATGGTGCACCATTGATCGTGTGTCGTCATCCGCAACACAGCAAACCATCCAAATCGTTGTCGTGTGTCGCAGCGCAGCAATCCGCCGTCTACCCTATGTGTTGCATTGCAGTACCTTATCTACCACCCTACACGTCGCTGTTGGGAGCAATACCCAAATCACCGTCGCCCAAGAAGCCCTTCAATGTCACTTGAGGTGCTGCACTGCTGACCGCCTACACCCAACCAATGCTATGCACAGCCATCTCACCATGGCATCTCTGTCGCACGGTTACTACACGACCCTCGCCCTTTCACTCCAATGCTGGGCTATTGTCTGCAAGTAGCACCTAAACTACTGTCGCGGATCTCGATGACTCTAACACGGATAAGCACATGTCTAGAAAAACCATCCCACTGTGCACCTCATATGTGACACCTAGATTGGTCTCAGGTTGCCATCAAGTTGGTGTTGATGACCGCCGTCATGATGTGCCATCCGCAGCAACACTTTCCTGCCATGATGCCTCCTATCTCGCCGCAACATCTAGCGACCTCCAGTGATGCTTCCATTGCCAATCCCATCATCGTGATGACACACAATGGCAATCCTTCCTACCATAACATGCCATGACCTCGTGCAACTACCACCCTCAACAAGGCTATCGCACCGCCACCATTACCCAGGTCTCCTCTATTAACACTTTGTGGTACAACCCTACAACGGTCGTGAGACTCCTCATTATAGAGCTCAATATCGTAACGCCACCATCACCTTCGGCCATCACTAGAACCAGCGCACGTCAATGCTAGCAGCTAGAGTCCTATTGCCACGACTCCCTATGATGCCACCGACAATAGTCTGTTGCCCACAGTAAGGTCGATGATAAAGCAAATCATTGCCCTATGTTGTACCATCATGGATAGCAAGTCGTTTGCGAACACAGATGACAGCACACTGACGACCACCTATCGCGGTACCCTCAACATCGTCCCCCCCTTGTACCACTACATGTAGCACTACTGTGGCTTATGCCGCTGCTGTATGCAATGTTGTCACCTACATAGTCGTAGCCCGCGATAGGGCTAGTGACCAAGGTAGGTTGTTGGCCTTCATAGCGCCATCGTTGACAGTAAACTGCTGAATCAGCCCGTTAACCAAGGCAGCAACCTTCTATCCATAATTCCACTCGTGTGGACAAGAAACATCCATTGCCCGTAAGCAGGCGACTACGAGAATCAAAATAGATCGGATCACCCTTCATTGGCAGGCTACTAGCCTTCATAGCACCATCGCCGACAATAAACTACTAACGTAGCCCGTCAACCAAGATCAAGCAGCAACTTTCTATCCATAATTCCACCTGTGTGGGCAAGAAACCTTCATCACCCACAAGCAGGTGACTACGAGATAAACAAAATAGATCAGATCACCCTTCGCAAGCAAAGGGTAATAACACAAAACAGATCTAATACTTTTATGATATAGGATATTTGATTTCAAAACAAGTTCTGATATAATTGTAAGTATAAAAATTATAATCATGCTACTATTATGTGAAAAAACTTACTAGAATCTGAGATCAAATAACAATAGTTTAAATTTAGGATGTATACCTTTCGATAATATTCAGAATACATTTCTACTGATCTGCAAACGCACCATCATCCGATCCGAAGGAAACAATCTGCAATGAGAACTAGGCTCGCTGTCTCCTCTCTTTCTATCCTTTATAGGACCACTATAAGCGATGGAATAGGGACTAAAGGGAGATAATAGTAGATCTGTAATCTCTCTTCTGTATATAGTCCATAGGAGATCCTATATATTTATAAACGAGAACAGATGGCCTAAGATAAGCAATTATGAGAGTCTCTCCCATCAAGGTCATCCCCAATAAAGAGTCCTATTATTATTGGACTACATTTCTATTGGCTGATAACCTTAATTAGAATCTAATCAGAACTGTAATATACTTTATCCAATTAAACATGACCACATAATCTAACAAATAGAACTTCGAAGGTTTGAACAACAGCTATCTATTATCAAAGTTAGAAGTGATTCTTCATTCTAACCTTACATACATGAAGCAGCATATCAAACACAAACAATCATTAGGATCTAGACAAAAGCATCTAAAATGCTTGGCATTTTCTCAGCCAGAAATTCCAACAATGATGTAAATTTCTTAAATATCAGATGGGTAATGACAGACCTAAGAATATAGTCACTACCAAGTATAAATTGAGTGTCTTACTGGGAAACATGCTGTGTGATACTTGTATTCTCATTATAACCAGAAATTAGATGAAGTATAAGAAGTACCCTCAAGGAAAGTGAGAAGCATATGAAAACATGAATAACTAATAGATTCAAGAAATTAGCAACAACAGATACTGACTTGTTAACATGGTTCCCATGCATTCTTTAAGCAGAACTACAATGATCAGAGCACAAGAACTAACCGAGCACAAAGATTCAAGCTTGTTGTCATAGATTGCCAGTTGGCTTTCATGGACAACTAAGAGATGTGTCTGGTCATTGTGAAATTGAATTTTGGTGTCACCAACCATTGGAGCTGCATGAGTAGCCGGTGTTTGGATAATTCGTGACTTTTTCATTTCCCATCCGTCAATACTCCACATGCAGAGCTGCCATTTCACTTCATCAGTTAACAACCCTTTCGAGTGAGAATATGCTGAAGTTAAAAAATGTCTTATCCTAGAATAGGATCTGCTTAAAAATCAATAAGAACTATAATTCATAATACCCATAAGAACTAGAAGTTGCATAGTTAAGAGAATCAATGCAAAAAGCATTTTTTTTAAATTAATTTAATGACAAGAAACTAGTAATTCCTCTATTCAACATTAGTAGAAGTTCAAAGCACAATACTAAAGCATAAATATTATTTGGTCTGCACACCTGAGCATCAGCACCTGAAGAAACGAGAATATTTAGTGGCTGCGAAAATGCTAGGCCAGTTATCTTTTTCTGATGACCCTTGAGCTTGATTTTAACCTACAAGCATGCATGAAATGGGAAAAGAAATAAGAAACAAATAAATTTATTAATTTCTCTCCATGATCATGAAAGGCAAAATATACCCAATATATTTAAACAATTATATAAAAAATGTGATCTTATGTTTATTTTTTATCTGAATTTATCTGAATAAGAAAGTTCCTATGGGCATATAAAGAAGCCAAATTTCTGATAAGTTGGTAATGTGATAGGACGCTAGAAATGCTGTTTTAAGTCTGATTGCAGGAACACACAGACTTAGCATACTCATAGAGCAAATACAAAAAGATGAGATTGCTCACCTCATCAAATCGAACATTGTATATCTGAATAGTAGAATCTTCCATTCCAATCGCAATAATGTTGTTGTCTTGAGGATGGAATGCTAGGAAGGTGGCTGCAGGTGGGGGTGGCATGAATGTTGTCATAACCTGTGAAACATTTTTGGTGTGAAGTGACAACGGGAAGATGTTCCTAAAGTATGTTCACTGATCCAAGGTACAAAAGTTGCACATAGAATTTAAAAATTCCTCATACCTTGAAAGTCATCATGTTAAATAAAGAAACTTTTCCACCAGATGCAGACATAACATAGGAGTCATTCTTGGACAAAGCAATACATGCAGTTGCTTCTTCTGGATTGCTATCACTTGTTTCATTGGCCATAAGAATACCGTTTGATGGTTGCCACAGCTGAGGGGCAACCGATGCAGTTGACTAGAGAATTAACACAAGAAGAAATTAGAAAACAATTTAACAGTGTATGTATTATTCTAATAAATGATAATTACTGACTTTGCCAGAAGGATTTCTCTCATTACGTGTCCATTTCCAGAGTTTATGGATAGCATTGGAACCAAGTGCCAATACTCCTAGCCCAGAGTTTGTATATAACAAACGAACAACCTGCATATCAAAAGATTATAATGTCAACAGATCAACACTTTTAAGTCCACAGCACGGCAGTCAAAATTCCAACAGATAAATGTGCAGGAAAAAGAAAACATGATTTCTTCAATTAAGCATCACTGTGGTAACACAAGATCTGTAAAACACAGAGTGCGTGCATGGATAGATATGCTTCTAGTATGTTCATAAAGCAACATTTACGTATATTGGGATCCAAATAAGTGTCATGGATTATTAGCAATAGCTTGTATAATATAAAACATATGTAGTTGTTGAATTTTTCAAGAGGACCCATGACTACAGAAAACTACCCAACAGCAATCAAATTCACAACTATGAAAGATGATAAGGAAATAATTCAATTTCAAAGATCTAACTGAAGCAGTTGAAAGAAGAAAATTTTTGCATATGCCATGTCAACAGTTTACTAGCATGGTGTAGACTATAAAGATGTGTGCCTTATCAGTACAGTGCCAATGCATGGCACACCACATAAAATCTATCATATGTAGGCTGTGAAAATGTGATTTGGACACATGATGGGGGTGGACACAGGACATGTATTACACAAGCAGATGATGACTGCAGGCATGGTCTGCAAGACCTTAATATTGATTGACCAATTTACAACTGCTACTCCCTTACGTATTGTATAGTATCTAAAAGCATAGGAAAAACCCTCTCCCAAGCATCTTAAACATCTAACAGAATACAGGCATTACATTACACCTATAGTCTGAATATAGTATCCTATGGAAACATATTATGTTACAGGGTTGAACCATTTGAGGCTGCTCTGCACTTGGCCCCTCTTCTAATTACAAATATCAAGAAAATTACAACCAATAACAATCACCAGAGAAAGCAAAAAAAATTTAAAACATTTTCAAGGAAAGAATGTCTCATACTTGTTCTTCCCTCTAACAAAAGCCAATACGAGAAATCCATAATTCTTTTTAGAGGAACATAAACATACCTTGATTGAGGTCGCCAATGTATCTGGCAACCGCAAGGTTCTCGGATTAGCAGAATCAACAATGTCAACTAACTTCCAGTTTTTTATCTTGTCAGTGTCGTCTGAGATCTTTGGCTTAATGTCTGCTGTCCTATTATTATCCATAGCAGCCTGCAGTTATTTGATTTATAGTTAATCCCTTAATACTTGATGAAAGCTATTGTAACACTTTGTAATGCATTGCAAGCTCACAAAGCTACTCATTGACACAGCAGGTAGGATTCGATCAGCTCGTTCAAGGGTAGCTGCTATAGGGCTTGAAACATTTGAAACAGTTCCCAGTGCACTGACAATTTGGGGCTGCATGAAGCAAAGAATGAAATATTGAGAAGATTGAATAAATGCTTAAGAATTTGAAAGAAACACAATCTCCCAAACACTTGAATCTACCATCAGTCTACGAAGTACTTTTTCTAAGATTACTAACATATAGCAATATATATCATTATATAAATTTGGACATATGCAATCTTCAAATTGGCCGACAACTTTGTTACCTTAAATGGCATACTAGTCACGAAAATCTTTAGACTTCTTGATGCAGGACATAACTCAGATGAACCCCAGAATCATGGATACTGGAGCAGAAGTAATTCAGAATACAAAAACCTTTCTGGTTGCTATTTTCTCATTAAGGGACAGAATACCAAAAAAAAGAAGAAAAGAATATGGTTAATGAAAAGATATTAACAAAAATATTGACAAGAACCAGATCAATAATATGGTTAATCAAAAGATGCAAATCTGCAGGAGGAAAATTAAAAGAATAAATATTTGAAAGCAGAAAAGTCTGAAAACCCTACAGAAAGATTTTCTTTTTCCAAACCAAACAGTAATCTATTTAAATCAAACCAGGACAGGAGTTCTCCTCTCTATCAGAGGAGAGGATTTTTATATGCAGCAGGGTAATAATCATATCAAATTAGAGAGCAAAAGAATAAACAGAAGGAGAACCAAGGAAGAGACAGAGATACCAGGGCCAGCAAGCAAATAAAACTTTTTTAATTATCTAAATTCACATACCATCCTTTTAAGAAGGAAATAGGTACCTCTTTGGCAAATACATGACTAAGCTAATAGAAATCCCACTATGACTCTCAAAATCTAGAGGAAACTAGATCACTTAGAGAGCTAAATTTAAAGACTAAACGAAGACTTAAGACTTGGTTTCAGTAGCATCATGTGAAATGACATCTATTAATGATACAGAAGCATGAATAATAATAGAGGACTGATACACATGATTTGACCCAATCTCAAGAATAACTCCAATGAAACTAAATAAAACACTGAACCAAAACTAAACAACATAAGATTCAAATCTGAACCAATTTGATATAGTCATGGGCCTTGCTTTGGCTTCATCCAAAGCTTGAATTTTCCCAAGCCTTTCCACGATGTCAAACCTTTACAAGATAAATTTTCATCTACCTACATGGCATCAGCAGTCCATCCCTTAGTTTAACATCGATTGCTATGCTCAAGAATCAGTATTGACTAGAGCACAGGATGTAAATAAAGCAATTTCTACTCCAAAATTTTAATAAGACATGCATCCATTTGTGACTTAATATTCCTTTGTGTATTACATAAAAGTCCAACATATGCACAACACATCAACTAATAACAAATATGTTCTACAAAGAGTAACAAGATATCTCTCAAGAACATCTATCAGAGATCATTTCTCTGAAAAAAACAGTTGGCATGAAGAATACCTTTAGATTGGCATTGATCTGTTGAGAAGCACTTCGAGAGTTTTCAAGAGCCCTCATCTCCAACATCCTCACCAACCTTTGCCCATCACCATTAGCTAAGATTTTAATACCATTGTCACTTGTGGTAACCGCAAGCAATGAACCCTCACGGTTGAATCGCAAGCGAGGACTTGCCTGAAGAAGAAAAGCAAGAAACTTGGGCTGAAACTTTCATGTGCAGTATAGTCAAAGCAAAATAGCAAAAGGCAACTACTAACAGGCAATCCACCATCTGCATCAGTTGTAATAAGAACATTGGTATTGTCCATATCCCAAAACTTAATCATGAATTCATCACCAGCAGCCAATAAACGGTTTCTAGTTGTGTCAAATTGGACAACTCCTAGTGAGTGCTTCCTAAAACCCGAGTATGTCCTTTTAATAGCTCCCTCTGTCTCATTCCACTCAACTAAATGTGAGTCACCATCTTTACTTGTTCCACAAGAAAAAAGCCTACAAGAAGATTAAAGGACAAGAATGTCAATATTCAACAGTGACTTGTGATAATATATAAAGTTGAGCACATCTGAATGATCCGGAAGTTAAATCAATGGCTTGTATGGCCAACGTATGAACATGAACACTCAAGAAAGAGGGGAAAAAGGACTATGGTTAACATGAAAAAGGACAACTATAACACATGAGCTGAAACTTGTTGCAGCATACAGATGTCATTTACCAAACTTCTCGGACACAGAAAACACTATGCACAAGAACACACAAGAAAGAGGAAGAGAAACTGATAAGATGAAGGATGGATACCACACAACAAGTTGAACCATGTTACAGAATGCAGACGTTTGAAACTTCTCGAAGCTTAGTACTTTAATTGCAATGTCAGCATTAGTTCATGAGGCAAATGTCACCTTGTTCCATCTGTACTGTATGCCATTGTTGTGCACGAATGTCCAGGAGCATCATAGTCAACTCTAGACCCCAAACAATCATAGAGCCATGCATTGATTTTACCATCAATGGCAGTAGAGAAAATAAACTGCATAATGAACAATTATGAAAATCAACACTAAATAGGTTTGTGATTGAATGAGCAATTTCCAACTATCTCCCAACACAAACAGAAAACCAAAGAGATCAAACCAACACGTCAACTACAGCAAGCTGAGGATCTAGAAAAACTATCTTAATGGGCATGATCAAACCTGGATAGACTCTTTATAGTGTGGGCATACAGAATAGACAGGAGCTTCATGGCCCTCAAATGTGTATTGCTTCTGTCCTGTTATGGCATCCCATACCTGCCATTCATGTAATAAAAATTAAGAGACATGCATTTTAGTTTTCATCATGCTGTGCAAGTAGAAGAATATATTCTAGTGCTCACTTTGATTGTTTTGTCATCCCCACATGTGATTATTGACAAACTCTTCTTGGGATGGGAGAAGGCAATGTCGTTAACACCACCTACATGAGCATCAATCTATACAACAAGCAGTTAGATGCCAAGATATGGATGCTCACAAACCAACAACCTTTTCACTTACCTCCAACTGTTGCTTCAATTCCCCACTTAAACTAAAAGCATATGTCTGAACAATATGTTTTGAAAACGCAACACCTATAAGAGGTCATAGAGGATACAATCTGAGTTAGAGCAAAAAAGAACATGCAGTGAAGCTCAGATTACGTCATGTAGAATCAGAATCAAATGAAAACAGATCAAGTTTTGCTTTCTGTACCAAGAATAGATCCATCAGGACTCCATAAACATCTATTGACAGATACTGAAGCATCTTTCATTAGTGCAGCCTGCAAATTAGACAGAAACAGAGATTTAAATACTCCACAAAAATCTAAATGAATCAAAATTTTACATTGTTGTAGGAAAAAGAAAGGTAAGAGAAATGTTCAACTTGAGGAAGTGCCTGCAAGGGCAAAGTACAAGACCCAATGTCCCAAACCTTGAAAGTTTTGTGTGCTATCCTCTCTCGAGACCCAACTTCCCATATGCCAATGTCACCAACATTTGTTCCAACTATGAAGCAAAGACAGAGCTGAGACAAATATATAGATAGATAGATAGATATGTATAACCATATGCTTTCGCTGAATAAAATGGTTCCAGAAACTACCAAGAAGTATTGTTTGATGCAAAGGGTGGAAATCCAAGCTCATGACACTCGAACCCTGATTAAGAGTTCGTATTACAGTTTTTGGAATATCATCTTGGGAGTAAATATTGGGTGGATGAGATGCACCAGAAAATGACACCTATTGAAATCATTTTGGTTGCTCAGGCATAATTAACCAAATCAATTCAGATCTTAGTACAACAACCAAAAAATGGCTAATGAAGCATCATAAAAGAGCTCAAATTTTTCTCTTCCATACCTCGTCAGATTGACCCATACGCATTCTCTTCATCAAGTATTCAGAATCTGCTGTTTGATAATCCAAACCAGGAGCACTCGTAGGGGTCCTTGGGTGCTTCAGAAAAGCAGCTATAGAAGACAAGGTAATGAATCAACAATCTACTGTAAAATATACAAGGCCACTAAGTAGTGCATGCATTTGGAAGTGGTAAAACCTGTACTTGGAGGCTGCACAAGACCTGGAGGAGCTTGTGCCACAACAGCATGTGGCAATGATGGGTTAGCATTTGTCATCCATCCTGCTATAGCACTTGCGGGCGGAGAGACAATTGGTTGAAATGGCTGCATACATAAGGAAGTCAACATTAGTCAATGAAAAGAACAACAATAAGATATCAACAAAGGAGTTGAATATTCCACTTACGCTATGAACACCTATTGGTGGAAATGCCCCTGATTTGGGAATGGCTCCAACAAGAGGACCATTGGTAGGTGGAGGCACACGAGCTCCACTGGCAGGAGCAGCAGCACACGAGTGATCAGTAAAAAGTGTTTTAATATCAGGGTTTGGGCGTGGATTCTTGCAAAGTTGATGCTGCCAATTAAGACTAAACAAGAAAAAAGATAATTGGTTTAAATTAAAATGTCAATCATTTGCTACCAATACACATGAGCAAATAAACAATTATATGCATAATGATAAACCAAAATGATGCCACAAATGTTAGGAAACAAATTCTTGAATGGAAAAAAAGTCTATATTGTCAGATTATAACCAAATTGTTTGCTAATTGTCATTCACACTGAAATTGTAATTGTGAAGGGCATGGTATTGATAATAAATGTATAAGAAAAGGAAATGCATACCTTTGGTTGATTAATGTCCGTAGCCTAGAAGCTCTAAATGGTGGAAATGTCAGCTTATCATGCAACAAAGGATTAGCTTCAATAAGCTTCTTAAGCTCCAGAAACATTATATTTCTGGCTGATTTAGTATCCCCATACTTAGAAAGCTGCTCATTTTGTCTGCCAATTTTTTAAAAATAAGGTAATACACAAATTATTGTGCCAAGTTGTAGAAGCCATCACCACTGAAATCCAACCTAGCTTACCTAAAATTCTCCAGAGTAAGCAAGTGGGTAATCTCCTTGAATAGCTCCTCATTAAAAGAGGCAAAAGCTTTGAGATCCTTCATAAGTATATCAACACCCTTTGCCCTGTCATGTCTGAGTACAAACACAAAATAAATTATTGAAAAAAAAAGGTGAACTAAGATTGAAAATTGAACTTTCAAATGAGTACCAAGATCTCACTTATCAAGGGCTTCAAGGTACTTCTGCTTCCTAATCTCAAAGAAGATTTTCATGGAATAGCGATTGTCTTCAACCTTGGTGAAACCACTAAGATATTTTTCAACTTCATCCCATTCCCCTGCTTGAACCAGATCCTCAAAATGTTTCATATTGAAGTAAAAGCCTGAGTCTTGCTCCAACCTACAATTCAACCGGTACCTTAATTAAATGGGAGAAAGAAAGAATACCCTCAAACGACACACGGTTCAAGAAATATAAGCTTACTTATGAACAGTTTCCTTAAATTTTTCCTCATCCAGAAACTGCAGTATCAGGAAAACCAATTCCCTGCTCAAGGAAGACATAGTTCCTGGAACCCCTAACCGCTCCAGCGTAAAGGTCTAAAATCCAAACAAGGAAGCGCGGCTTCTGATCAGAATTCAGAACTAAATACTCCCTAGCCTTCAGATAAATGTTTCTTCTTCTCCTGTGATAACTGCTTCAAAGATCTAATTCGGTCCCAAGTGTTCCTCTCAAGCACGACAAAGGAATTCCTTGACGATGCGGCGCTTAGATGAACAGATCTGAGCTGCTAAAACAAATCAAATACAGATAAAACTCAGCTTGCTAAAACTGTCTTCGAAATCAGATACAGTTTCAAGCAAGAAAACTCAGCTCGCTAAAAGCATCGCCCACCAAAACAGTAATGAAACTTTTAATCCAACCAAACTTAAAAAACCACCATGAATCACAACAGAACAGGAAGATACCTCTGTAGGGCAGCCATCCAGGCCGACAAAGAACGTCGCTCGAGCGATCCAGAGCCGATCCAAACCGAGACGACAGCTCTCTTCGCCAATCCCCACGAATCAACCTTCGATCTGGACCTCGATTCCTCAGGAACCCAGTGAAAATAGAAATCTTCAAAAACCTAAAGCACGGTCCAGACAGAAACCTCCTCTAGATCTCTAGACTTTCGAGGTTCGCCCCGCCACCTACCTTCCTCCCTCTTTCTTCTCCCCTTTCTCGTCTCCTCTCTCTCTCTCTTCTCCAGCCGCCGTGTTCTCTCTCTCTCTCTCTCCTCTCTCTTTCTCTCTCTCTCTCTCTCTATATTTATATATATATATATATATATATATATATATATATATATCCCTGTTACCTTTGTGTAGCTTATATGGGTTTCGATACCGATCCGCCCTTAACTTTCTCAAAATTACTTCTCTACCAGCATCGCATCACATCACGTCCGTCTGAACTACCGGACGCCAGCATAAGGTTATTTTCGTAAAATATGTCAGAATCGCAGGGGCAAACGTGAAAAAGGAGCACAATAGTCATTTCACAAGCCGTGTTAACGGCCTTGAGGTACACAGAAGTCATCAATCCTCAGACTCATTTTTCCGGCAGAATTAAGGCATTGTTCAATTTTAGGACCTGTTAATCTCACTCCTCATATTTTTGCGTTGATCACTGCTTGATTTCTTTTGACTTTAATAGGTGAGTGGAATTGGTGCAAAAAAGACGAGTGCGCGTAGCCCCACGTTAGCCTATCTGGTCGTGGCTTTCTGGTGGCTACATATGAGTTGACGACTTATCATTTCGATAAGCAGATTGCCTTATCTGACAAGAGGCTGCCCTCTTTCCCATTTTGAATACTATCCGGGAATAAAGGCGTACGGCCACATCAACCCCGAGACGGGCAACTGTCGATCCCAACCAGCGGAATCCGCATACGTGTCAGTCCTTTCGGCAGGCTTCACGTGAACCTGAAGCTCTCGCGCTTCGTGCTTTGCTTCACGAAATATATACAATCCTTCGTGTTGCACATCTAACCGTCCTTCCCTGGCACGACGGAACAGCTCACCGATAAAGCTACGGGTAGAAATTGAGTGGACGTGGACGCGTAGACGAGCAATGCCCGTTTGCAGGATGGACGCGGTCGTGTCCCTGCGCAAAAGCAAAGGGGTCAAATCGACGACATTAAATTATTCCTCGAATGCGTGTAAACGTCGATCGGCAATATTATACACGGAAGTGGCTTTCCTATCGTGGGCCCACTCCAGTCACATGGCTGGGCCCCGGTGATACTCACACCAAATCGTGTTCCTCGTGTCGGCGTACCATTATTCTAAGTTGGGCCCCGCTTTGGCGGCTGTCATGTCCGACCTTTCCGAGAGCAAAACTATTCCCGTCCTTGCGCATGTTACTCGCTTCGCTATCGTTGTGGTAACGGGGCCTCGGTTCCTCCAATCAGAAGGCAGGTGTGTGAGCGGGTACTACGCAGTAGGAGTGTGTATTTTCTCCCTCTCGGGGATGCTGACACGTATGAAACGATCTCGCGGGCCCCGTCTGTTCTATACAATAAATTAAGGAGGACGCGTTGGCTGATGACTCGGCGGTAATGCGCCACACTGGACGGTCACGAGCGTCCCGGTCGGCCTTCACGACTCACAACTTCGGCCATCGCTTTGGGTTGCATCCCCTGTCGCGTACCGGCATCGCGATTTGACGCAGCGGTGGCAGTGAGCTGGGTCCCATATAGTTCGTCCCTCTGCAGTCAAACATAGGGCTGTTAGGTGAGTGAGAACCGACATGCGTCGGCACTTTTACAACCACGCAAAACAACGAGGGAGAGACCCTCTTTAGGATGTGACTGCACAAAATAAGTGTGACTGACTTCTTTAGACAATTGAAAACATAAAGTTCTTTATATTATTTTAATTTGGAAAGATGTTTGATTATAGGCTTATTAAAGTGTACATCTTGGATTGTGACCATAGGCGTCTATAAATAAAGAACTATTAGTTGTGTTTCCAAGAGACATTATTACTGGAGGATGGAGTTTTTTCAAAGCCACTTTTTACTTTGAATTCCATACACATCACAGAAGCTTTCAAAATGGATTAGTGTATACGATACTCAAACATCACGTAAGCTTTCAAAATGGATTAGTAAATACGATACGCTTCTTGAATATGTTAAGATATAAGCATAAAAAATATTATTATATTATTATTATAAAAAAAATTAATATCAAAATCAAATAATAATACATGAAAATTAGAATTGAGTAACTTCAATGTCATTCAGAATTATTTTATCCGGTCAAAGAACTTATTTCATAATTTAATCGACAGATAATAAAAACACAAATCTACAAGATAAACTAGATTTTATTTCTTTTCTTTTCTTTTTTTAACAAGACCATTATAAATAATAAAATAGAGACTAGATCTATAATATCTCTTCTAAATCTTATTACTAGTCTTTAGGGCATCGTGTAGAATCTTAAGATGATTATGTTATTGATGTGATTATGTTATTGATATTGAGATATTCAATGATAAATCTCAAACATTATTAGGACCGTCTCACAAATGATATATTGATCGAGTTTTATTGGCTATTAATGAATAGAAAAGAAGTCTACTTATAGTTGTATTTTATAAGAGATAATCTTGATGAGAGGGATTCTCCTAATTACTTATCTTAGTCTTTTGTTCTTGCATATATATATTTATATACATATATACATGTATGTATATACATATATATACATATATATATGTATATACATACATGTATATATGTATATACATATATATACATGTATATATGTATATACATACATGTATATATGTATATACATATATATATGTATATATATGTATATACATACATGTATATATGTATATAAATATATATATGCAAGAACAAAAGACTAAGATAAGTAATTAGGAGAATCCCTCTCATCAAGATTATCTCTTATAAAATACAACTATAAGTAGACTTCTTTTCTATTCATTAATAGCCAATAAAACTCGATCAATATATCATTTGTGAGACGGTCCTAATAATGTTTGAGATTTATCATTGAATATCTCAATATCAATAACATAATCACATCAATAACATAATCACATCAATAACATAATCATCTTAAGATTCTTAGCAAGAAATATCTTGATTTCATATAACAAACCAAAATCACCATTGGTAAGCAAAATATCATCCATACAAAAGATCAATAACACAATCTTACTCTCAATTACCTTCAATATATATTGATCAATATTATTTTTCTTCGATCTAAATAAAGTAATAATGCTATGAAACTTTATATACCATTGTTTGAAAACTTATTTAAGGTCATAAATGAATTTCTTAATTTGCAAGCCTAACTTTTCTTTCTCTTCTCTATGAATCATTCATATTGTTCCACATAAATTTTCTCATCTAGATCCTCGTTAAGCATGCTATTTTCATATCTATTTGATATAGCTCAAAATCATAATACGCTACTAATATTATAATGATTATTAATGAGTCATTTTAGAAATTAAAGAAATAATTTTATTATAATCGATATCTTTTTAAAAAAAATATTTGACCATAAGTCTGATTTTATATTATTTGATATTACAGTTATATTGTCTTAAAGGCTTATTTATGATTAACTTTTTTATAATTATTAGGTAATTCAATGAGTTTTCTGACATAATTTTAGTTCATCGATCTCAATTCTTCTTTTATTATATCGTACTACCTTTTAGAATCATTACTTTTAATAGGTTGTGAAAATGATAAGGGATCCTTTTTTTTTCTTATGTCATAATTTGATTCTTTTAAATATACCATAGAATTATCATAAATAGTAGGTATCATTTTCTTTTGAGATATTTTCAAACCTTGCGGTTGTAGTTGTTATACAAGATCATTAAGAGTCACATCAATATCATGTGGGAGTTCATCAATATTATTTGGTTATTCACTCTCATTAATTTATTCAGTAATTTGAGGAACACAAACGTGGGAAATGATAAAGGTTCATAAACCTATATCTCATCTATATCAAATTAATTTTTTAAGATTACTTACTCTCACTAATATTGTTATCTTCTAGGAATCTAACATTATCAGATTCTACTATCCTCATGATTAGGACAATAAAATTCATCCCTTAGATTTTTTTAGATAACTAATAAAATACCCAAATATAATTCTTGGACTAAATTTCTTTTCATGTTAATTGAAGACTTTTATCTTTATATGATAACTTTAAATATTTAAATATCTTAAACCAATTTATAGCTCAAATGAAATTGATGAAACCGACTTATATGAACCTGGACATATTTGGCCAAGTTAGAATTAAGTCTGATAGGTCAAAATAGAATTTTGACTAGATCAAAATTGAATTGGGCAATTGATTTGGTCATAAATTGAATTAGGTCAAAATTTATTTTAACCAATTCTTCTACCTAAACCCCTTTTCAATTTCCTTATAATGGTTGCACACGATTTTGCACCAATTTGGCCATAGCTATGAGCACACGCTCCTCATCGACGGTCGATGTTACTCGATGACATAGTAGTGATGTTACTTGTCATGCATAATTGCACGACCTCCTTTGTGACATTGACTCACAGTCGCATGACCACCACGATGTTGATTCATAGCCGCACAATCTAATCAAAATTAGGGTTTACCCTAATCACGCAACCCCACATAGTTTGGCACACACAATCGTCGCACAACTACTAGGCGACCCTACATCAACGACTATTCCATGACTAATGACTTCACACAAGTGCTAGCGACGCACTCGAGAAACATAGCATCGACCATTATGCTACTTCGCCTGCATTGTTGTGAATCGCGACCTCTAACGCCCCATCGATGTCGATCGTGATCAACAAATGTCACCGCGACACTTTTCCAAGTGGTATGTTCCTTGTGTAGCCGTTGTCTATCGCATGCCATTGGTCATGGCTAGCACCCAAAAGGGCTACTACCTCCCTGTGCTATCACACATTATGACATCGTTGCATATACAATGACAACGACCTAGTCCTACCATCATAGGCAATAGTGACACCATCCAAGATAGTCATTGCCCATGGTGGCAACTACCCCACATAAAGATGTTGCCACAACACTTATACTATCATGGCTACTACACACGATAATCATTACTTATAGTAGTCACCCATCTTGTTTGTGACCGAGGACCAATGGAGGTTGTTGCCCTCAATACTATTATCATCGATAGCAAGCTATTGACAATAGCTCATAAATTAAACATAAGTAGTATATCGTCCTCGATTCTACTTGCGTAAGGCGAGGAATCTTATACCGTTCGCAAGTAGGCGACAAGACGAACGAGATAAGAAAGTCGATTGATAACATAGACGAATTATTCATTATACAATTAAGATCGAATAACACATTTTCATAAGTAAATGGTGCCAACAAATAAATCTAGATATAAAATAGATATGATATATTTTTATAATGTAAGGTATTTGATTTCAAAATGGTAGATTTTGATACCACTTGTAAGTATAAAAACTATAATTATGTTATTGTTATGTAGAAAAAATTTAATGCCAAGAACTAAAATCAAATAATAATATATCAAGATTAAGATTATATACCTTTTAATGATATTCAAAAAACCTTATCTGATTCGAGAACATATTATGTAATCCAATCAACAAGCAACAGTAATAAATCTAGAGACAAGAATAGATCTATAATATTCCTTCTATATTTTATTACTAGTCCTTATAAGATATTATCTATATATAAACGAGAACATAAAGTCTAGGACAAATAATTTGAAAAATCTCTTTTATCAATATTATCTATTAAGAAGTTTTACCATAAGTAAATTTTTTTTTTATTGATTGATAATCATAATCAACAGATCTACAATATATCTTATTTAATTAAATGAAATAATATATTCTAGCAAATACTAATCTATTGTGAGACATTATGCTCACATTTTACTTTGAATTCCATACACATCACTTAAGTTTCCAATTTTGAATGGACCTGCTGATGATTCTTATGAGAGAGAGAGTGTTGCATTGAGGATTAGTGTATAGCACACGCAATCTTATTGTAAAGGTTAGGAACCTCAACTTAATGCAGGATGTCAATTTTGTTTTTTTGGTATGTCGCTATCAAGTTATGGAGTCAAAAAGAATAATCTTTCAATGCCTTTCAATTATTCTTGAAAATTTATACACTTTGGTGACAAGGAAATTGTTATAGAAGACAAGCATTATTAGATCGGGATTAGGAATTGACTCGGTAAAGTGTTGGATGCAACTGTTCTCTCTTACATTGTCTAATGGCGTGTGAAGAGAGAACAAGCGAGGACTAAACAAGATGATGGGAAAGATCATGAAGCCATCGAGTTGATGAGTGGGGCAAGGAGGTGGTGGGGAAGATGGGAGTGATGGGTTGGATGATGACTGCAACACAAAAAGTAAATGATAGATGACAGCATATTTGCTTGCTGAACGAGGGAAGTAGAGAGGGATGTCAAACTGACATGTTGCCTATCAACTGAAGAGAGAGAGAGAGAGCAAGAAGTGGTGAAAGAGGAGAGCAATATAATAAGCAATGACAGGTGTGGAAGAGAAGATAATGATAAGGAGGAAGAGAGAGACTGGCTTGAGGGCCGAGAGAGATCATGAAGGGGTCAAAGAGGCGAGTAATATAATAAAAACTGACAGAAGTGAGAGAGAAGATAATGATAGGGAGGAAGAGAAAGACAATGGCTTGAGGGCAGTGATGGTGAATCCAAAACTCTCCCCCTCTCTAATTTTAACAAAGTTTGTCAATCACTAAACAATCCTAATCCTTTTTTTTTTGTATATACGATTAACTTTAAACTCATCAAAAGATTTGACAAAAGCATGTACATTCTTAATTATCTTGATGATTTCTCCAAGAACTAAGAATTCTTGAGGGTAGGATAAGCAAAATGCGTTTAAATATATTATTTTCATTTTATCTTATTATTTTCATGTAAGTAAAAGATGTTGAAGTATGTAATTTATGTATGTGTCTATTTTTAATTTTATTAATTCTCTCGATTGGTGTGACAATAAATAAATCATTATTATATATAAACATTTATTTTTTATTATAGCAAGTTGATTCAACCGATCGATCACCCTTAAAATAAGCACATGAAATCATTTTGATGATTTGAAGATCAAATTACAACACCAAAAAAGTAATTATATAAACATAAAAACAATAATCGAGTCATTGCCGACGTCGATGTCCTACAAGAAAAGGACGTGATTAATTTCCTTTCCATGAGGAAACTTCGCGTCACACCTACCGACAGATGCATGAACAAGTCCTCCCATCCCACCTTATTCCCCTAAATCGTTATTGCTTGAAGCAGTGGGTGTTGCAATCATTGTTATGATTGCAATAGGTTTTTGGTTTGCTTGATCATAATTTTTCCCAATCGTGGTAGCTCCTCCTAATAATCTTGGTTGATACCTAATGGGGACATCCAACTTCACCTACTCACACACCATTTTCAATCCTAATCTTGTTCGGTTGCAATGTCACAACCTTGCATTGATCGTCAACTCCAGGTTATCTTACATTTCTCGAATTCGATATATAATTTTACGACTAATTGTTGTTGATATATATCAAAATCTAGGACTCAATAATCTTATAGATTCAATATTTAGTTAAATGATCTAAATCTTAGATTGACTTTAAGTATCAAAAGATCATTATCACTATATTCTTGATATATTTTTAATATTATCTCAAGTTCAACTTCTTGCACATTCGATATCACTATAATACGAGACATTTAAAATTGGATGTTGATTGACTCTGAATCTCCATCCATATATATTGGTATATGTAGCTTTTAAAAAGGATCATCACTTTCTGAGTGGGCAACGTTTGCTTTTAACCTAATGGATAAGTTTGTGAGGATGGAGAATAAGAATTGGTTTTAAGGATGGGAAAGTCTATGGGCAGGTTTCTAATTAATGCTTATCTATTACCATCCTTATTCTCATACCATATGTCAACATCAAATTAAGTCAAACCCATGCCAAAAGATAATAACGTTGCTCTCGCTACATAATGATGTGTGTTCCCCCTATGATTGGTGTATGTATTCCACATAAATAAAGATATTCTTTTGATGAATCAAGAACAGACATTCGAATGATGTGTTCTTTTTCTTGTGCCATCATGCAAATTGAATTAAACACTGACCATCCCATCCTTTGGTACAACATTTGAGAGATTGATAAGGTATATTTTGGCTCTGGCCACGTCATGACTAACGCTACGCCACGCCACCGCCAGGTTAGCAAAAGGAGCACTCCTACGCGACAAGCCAGGATCCGTATCAAAGCATTCCTCGGTACGTCCCGTCCCGGAAAGCTCAAGACGACGCCATATGGCGTTGTTTCACGCTTTCGAGGATGATGACCGTAAAAAGGTACCTCCTCGCCCCTCGAGGATCGATCGCTACACCAAACTCGCATACGACCGACCCTCATACAGTAGTATAAAAACCCCTGATCGGTATCTGGACAAGGAGAGGCAAAAAAAGAAAACCAAGCACTAACTTACTCGTTGAGGGGCCAACGTCGGTACTCACCCGACGAGGGCCTTCTGTGCAGGAGAGCGGCCACCCCCCCTTGAGACACAGCCATCTCAATCGTGAGCCGTCTTCCTCTAGGCGGATCCGACATCTCGATTGGCACCCAAAGCTGTTTGTCCAAGAGAGCGGACAACCCCGAGGCGCGACTGTCCCGACCGAGAGACACCACCCAAACATCCTGACGCCAACATCTCAACCTGTGGTCGATCGACCTCAGCGACCCGTTCGATCGACCCTTGACTCCCGACATCAACCCGTGAAATAGACCGTGCTGACTTATTAACCACGGCACATCAATTCACCATTAGAGTGCTGACTCATTAGCCACGGCACATCAGTTCACCAACGGAGTTCATCATATATCCATCAACCCTCAGCCCGACACACAAGGAGGTAATAAATAAATAAAAAATATATAGTCACTAGATGATTCAGTTCCGTAGAAGATTATGTTAGCATGTTTGATTGTAGTAATCAAGATGAGTGTCCTATAATACCATTCTAATCACTTCACTAACAAACACCATAAAATTACTCCTTTTATTCTTTATATATTTTTCAAATATTTTTTTCTAGTATTATGTATATTTATTTACATAATTGAATGTATTGTAAGTGTACATGATTAGTATGGGGGCATGGAATAAAGTAAACTACCAACTAGCTTGACCTTTTTCCCCACTCCTCACCACTACATGCTCTTTTGCTTCTAGGCCAAGGGTTAAAGAAGACTCTTGACTAGGAGGGTAAGCTCACCCCTACTGACCTCCCCTGTTCCCGAGTGGTGACCCGATCCCTCCCGACCACTTGGACCGGCGATTGATCACGAGTCGTCTCACCGCCTAGCTCGTCCCACGTTTCCTCTCCTTGTATCACCCTGACCTTTACTTCTACCTCGAGCCCTTCGATCACACAGTAGTCGGCTCTTTCTAGCTTTCCAGGTGCTTTCGAGGAGGAGCAAGAGGCGGAGGAGGATGGTGGGGATTTTCTCTCGGATTTCCGGCGGCTGGGGGCACCGCCGGTCGCAAAGCGCGTTGGTGAGCCTGCGATTCATCTCAAAGATGAATCTTTTGCTGGGTTTTCAAGAGAAATAGATTGATTTGTGCTGGATTTTTGGTCGTTCTACTTCTTATCGGCTCTTTGTTCTGTTGCTTCTTCTGATTTCTTTTTAGTCGAGAAATTCCAGTTCCCCCTAAATCAAAATATTATGAGAATCATGGTTGCTTGAATCCGATTGTTCGATTGATCTCTTTCAAGAAAAATGCTAACGATAAACATCAGTGTTTGTTAATCATGTGCTCGTAAGTTCTAGTTTGTTATTTCTTTAAGAAAAGAAGGAACTCGATTTCTGTATGTCAATGTTGGACTGTGCCTGCGTTGATTTAAAGAAAAATGGTGGTTATTTGAGGAATTGCTATATTGCCTGATCTCTTGCATATGCTAGGTTATCAGGGAAATCTTATTACATTCTCTTCCAACTTTAATTGAATTTTTATGTACTAGGATGCGAGGAACACACTGTCGCCAAACATGGAGGAAGGAAGCTCTGCTCCGGCTGCTGTCAGCCATGGATTTGAAGCGACAATTGAGTTCAAGCCAGTTGAGCACCCATCTGAACCCCTTGTCTGTGATCAGCCAGTAACTTGCCCGCTACCAGAACCTTCTATACTAAATGTAGGTTTAGATCCCTTTAATGGTGTATTCTACTCCATCAAAAATCTGTCTTTGTAGTAGTTGAGTACTTTTATTGCCGTTTCATTCTTATCCTTCTTCATAACCATTCCTACTGCAGCATATTTTCTTTGTCTGGATGGTTGATGATGGTTTATCCAAGAGAAACAAAGATTGACTATGCCATACTTCATAGTCATTTATAGTGATAATTAAGTCCAAAAATATTTACTACATGCTTCTTTGTGTTTCCAGCTCATTTTTGTCAATGACCTTTATATTCCTTTTGAATCTTGTTGGCCCAACATGTTATCGGATTGACTCCTGGACATTACATCTTGTTTTCTGTTATTAGATAATGGACAAGGTTTTCCAATTATACATTCCATCCAGTAGGATACATATTCCCAGCATGACATACTGTCAGTGGCCAATAATTATGCTTGGGATATGCAGAAATATATTATTTTAGTTTCATCCTAAATCTTTCATCAGGAAAGTCATTATGTTGCTTCTGTATGAGTTTTGATGTGATTTTCAGTGGTTTAAGACTATGAATATATTATGTCAACATCTACGTGTGTTTACTAAATGATTAGAAGATCAAAGATTGCAGGTCTTGCATGTAATGATGGGCTTTTGGGATCATCATGGGGATTCATAATTATTATATCGAACATGTCTTCACCTGATGATAAGATTAACAACCTTAAGGGCATGAAAGATGTGAAGTTTCTGCTATGGATCAGCAAGAGCTATGTGATATTATAGCATGAGAATCTAGAATTAACATATCTGTTGTAGTTTGAGCGGATATGCACTACCATGAGAACAAATGCCCCTTATTCTGGTCAACTGCCTGATATACATTTTGTCTTACTCAAATTGTTATACTTAATTCTATGAGTGGTTTGAACTAATTCCGACTTCCATATAATAGATGTGTGAAAGTTTTTCAAATTTAAAATCTCATGATGGTATCAGTAGAGCTTGCTTTTTCATATTTGTGGTTTACTTTTTCAAGTCCTTTATGACATCATTTTCCTATCAAGGATTCAGGAAAATTATTTAATAAGCCACTATGTATTTATTCCATATCCATACAACTTCAAGATTATTGTTGCAAAAATACACCCTTTGTCAAAACAGTTCTGCTTTGATGTACTTTTTGCTTTATACTCCATTTCAACTTCTGAACTTTTTCCGTCAACTCATCTCTGAACTACTCATTATAAATTAACTAAACATTTGCCTCAGCATTCATTATATTTCTTTTGCTTATTTAAATAAATTTTAGTTTCTGTGGTGTATTGCAAGCATGTCCTGTTGCGGCCTCAAGATGAAAAGGTATTGTTAACAGATGGTTGATAAATGAGAAGAATAGGTAATGCAAGTTTACTGGTATTGTTTATGGTGCCTATTTAATAAAAGAGAAAAGTTAATTTGATCATATCAATTTGAAAAGTTAATTCACAGTTATATCAAATTGACCGTATCGTAGAGGCTTTAATTTCAGATAATGTGGAAGGGTTGAGGATTTCTCATTTCTTAGACCCTTTTTTTTGTCTAAATAGGGTCATAGTTTTATCTTCTTAATTATGTATTTATTGATTAGAATTTCAATAAATTCCAATTAAACCATCTTCCCATATGTTTTCTTTCTGCCGACCCATGAACATTTAAATATAGTTTCTTTTAAAGATAATCTCACATAGGATCCTCTTTAAGGAAAAAGCCTGTGCAACTACCCTAGCAAATCCTTATTTCTCACTTAGATCTATTTAGAATTATTAGTGTTGGAAAGCCTGTGCTACCTCATTGAATAATTTAAATGTCATTATTTTCTTCAAACTTATCTTTTAACAGGGTTTGCAGAAATCTTAGAGTCTAAGACCGATAACTTTCCGTTTTGGTTATATACAAAAGCTGTTGAATACTATACGCTAACATTGATATTGTATTTCAACATGCTTTTCATAAAAGCAGGTTATTTTGGCATTATTGTGTTACTTCACTGCACGTGTCATGTCTGCATCACCTTCACACTGACAATTTTGCTGTTCCACTGAATATAGTACCCAACGGACACATCAAATCCTGAACTTACATGTTGCACTAGAATTAGACAATTCTCAGATCTTCACTGAGCAAAGTGGAATTCTGATATTCTTCATTTGATGACTCTTGGTCTCTCATGTGTCCTTGTCTTTCAATCATCTTTAGTGCCTATTTCCATTTATAAAGCAAACCTCTTGCTAGCAAGGATCACAATTTTCAGATATGCATGACTAACAAAATCATAGTTAAGTGCAATTAGTTAAACCTAATGCCACTCAAGTCAACGCTCTTAGGGACAAGATCTAGCCAGCTGGGTCCCTAGATTAGACAGGAGTTGTGGTAATACTTGGTATCCAGGTGAAATGAGTGTGTCCATGAAGTTACTGTAACTGTTGGGTGGATGGATGTGATAATTTAATATCATGAATACTTGTGTATTGAGTTTCTTCATGTATGTCATGGATAGTTACCAATGGAAACATGCAAATAAAGTTAAATGTCTTAGACCATGATGAAGATGACAAGAACTATTACAAGATATGCGAAATTGGGAATTTCCTAGAAATGCCTGTGCCTAAGCTGGGTTGCAAGTCATGTTTGGTGCTCCTGGAATATCCAACTGCTTTGGTACGGAGTCATAATTAGAATGCCGACTTCTGCAAGCATAAGAAGTTTTTGACATATAGTTATCGAGTGTCCACTACTTGGCAAATAATAAGGTCCTCATTGGATGAGGTGTCCGCTAGGAAGTGGAAGTGCAATCAGACATCTGAAAAATGCTTTAGAACTGCTATTTATTCTGTCATTCATTGCCTAATATGTATATTTTTCGATTTCAGGATAGAAGAATATGGAAAGAAAGAAGAACTTCAGCTACTGCCCATGCGAAGGCTGATTTACCAGTTGTTAAGGATGGATCACACCTCCAGTCCCAAGATGGCCGAGCAAACCCTACTCCGAATCCAGCAAAACGGCTGATATCGCCGACTCTTAGTGCACCTGAACATAATATCATCACTCTCCTTGAAGAGTGTAATACATCCGAGGATCATGCAATTAACTAACAAAAGCCTGTCTGCAGCCACTTGTGTAGATACGCCTTTTCTATGTATTATGCTATACTTCCAAGCCCTTGTGTCTTATAAACTTTTGCTGGTTTCCCATCGATGAATTACGACCGCGAACCGATGAACCATAAAAATAGTTGTAAAGCACCTCATGTATTATGCAATTGCTTCTTTTGGTCACATTATGCTTCAAGTAATTCTTGTGAAAAACTCTGTTTTCTCATCTGGTATGATGTCCATGATATGAAATGCATAGGCTATGACAGGAATATGAACAACGAGAGAGATCCTGATTGCGTATATAGTTTTGATATGTTGTCCTCTCTCTGCAGAATCTTGAAAGCTGTGTATCCTGCAACAATAATTGTCAACAACACACCACTCTCCATCATCAGTTTTTGCCATTGTTCATCAAGAGCTTCTACAGGTCTGTATGGTGTTGCTTTTACCTGTGCAAGTTCTTTTAGAGAGTCTTATCAGATTTGTGGGCACAAAAATAGTGCCTTTTAAGTGATCCTAAATCAACGAAATTGGAGTGTCACAGAGCTTGAATCTTTTTTATTTTCAATCAAATTTTAAATTAATATTTTATAATCTCTTGTGGAATTATTACCTTAAAAAAGAATATATATATATATATATATATATATATATATATATATATATATATATAATGAAATTTATCGCGTCTGTATGGTGTTGCTTTTACCTGTGCAAGTTCTTTTAGAGAGTCTTATCAGATTTGTGGGCACAAAAATAGTGCCTTTTAAGTGATCCTAAATCAACGAAATTGGAGTGTCACAGTGCTTGAATCTTTTTTTTTTTTCCAATCAAATTTTAAATTAATATTTTATAATCTCTTGTGGAATTATTACCTTAAAAAAGAATACATATATATATATATATATATATAAAATGAAACTTATCGTGCACTTAATAATATGAAGAGCAATTATATCTTTTTTATTATTTCTGTCAAAGTTATTTTTATGTTTTCCAGCATCATTAGCGATCCTAAATAACTCTTATCATTCAAATACAATAAACAACCACTCTCTAATCCACCATCAACAATGCGTACGGTCCAGGATTATTATCCCGAATCTCAAAGCAAAGCTGAAATGGCCCCCAACCCGTCTCGAGTACGTTCGGTAAGTCGTGTTCTTCCAGTCGGCCGTAAGAGGTAACTCGAGTCCGTCTTAAGCCCTAACCGTGTCGAGAATCATCGGCGGACGGTGCAGGCGACTTCGAACAGCGGTAGCGAAGACAGACGGTAATGTTACTTTTAGTGTCGTGTGTTTTCGTCTTTTTCAGCTAATTTTAATCTCTATCCGGTCTTTAAGATCTTGGCCTTTCTCTTTGTTGTCAAACACAAGAGAACACGTTTTGAGTCGACATTTCTAAACCTGGATTGTGTGATTGACTGTTGGTAAATGGGAGTTCGCAAAACTCGCGGAAATGAAGAGTGTTTTTGCTTGTGAAACGATAAAAGAAGGCAAATTTTTTGGACTTGAACTGAACGAATGAGCGGTCGACGTTGCAAGATACATTCTTTCTTCTCACAACCAAAGAAAGTGAAAGAGTTTTGCTTCTATGCATTTGTGAGATCGAGGTTCTTTCACATTGTGTGATATTGCAGTTTTATTTCTTAAATTTTTGAAGTGATTATATATATATAGGAAGTTTTCAAGATTTATCTTCTTGAAAAGGTATGCATGTGGAGTTCTTGATGGATTTAAAGGGTAGAACTTACTAATAATTTTATTATGCTGGCATGGATGTCTTGTTAGCATGTGATTACTTTCCTTAGAGGAGCTTAACCATGTCTGAAAGGGTTGTTCCAGTTAATTTCAACTTACTGCGTTGCTAAGATTTTTGTTTCAGGTACTTCCTGAGTTCGGTCCTGCAGAAAGATGGTGGAGCTTCTTTTTGAAGACATTTTCACTTTGACCAGACTGGATCCAGATGGTAAAAAGTTTGATAAAGGTATCTTACATTCTTTTATTGATTGGATGGTATTTCAGACTTTGGCTTTAGTTCGGTCCTGCAGAAAGATGGTGGAGCTTCTTTTTGAAGACATTTTCACTTTGACCAGACTGGATCCAGATGGTAAAAAGTTTGATAAAGGTATCTTACATATCAACTGAAGTTCGCATACGACTCAGACTTGATGGAATCAGAGTTGTGATGACTTTGGCTTCTCGAAGTCGTTATTAAAGAAGTGTATAAGGATGGATATTTGCAGAATAAGATCTTGAAGATTGTACCTGATTTGTCAAAAATTTGATGCTCTGTTATCTAATGGTTTTTTTTTTTGGGTACTTCTTCACATGGCTCAGACTCTACAAATACGCAAGTCTGAATTTAAAAACAATGTACAATCAAAATCTGAGTAGGAGTCTAGTCTCAGAAAACTGCAAGGAGAAATCTAGTGCTGCTTTAGGTCAAGTGATTATGAAGTCTTTGAATTGGTTTTAGATAAAGGATATAGATGCAAAATCTTTGATAATAATATGGCAAATGTTTCAGGGTTGTGCGGTGAAATGTAAATGTACAAGACTGTTTAAGCAGTCATACAAGATGCATGTACTAGTCTTTTCTTTTTTTTCAGCATGGACTATTTTCTTTAGATTTATGCTGCAAGCATTGTTTTTTTTTAATGGATTTTCAATTTTTTACTTGTATGCACATATAACTTATGTCTGCATCTGCACTAGTTATCTTGTATGTCATTTACCAGCATGGAATGCTAGTTTAAGCTAATCACTTATTGACAAAATTCTTCTATCAACCTCATTATTTTTCACCTTAAATATTCTTTTAGTGAGTTGCAGTGTGATGATGCAGGCCTTTTCTGTGACCATCTATTTTATCATGATCATCCATACTGGCATTTTCATCTTAAATAACTACAGTACAATGTGCCTGATACATCCTTTATACGTCTCAACCTTTCCATATTCGTAACTGCTCATTAGGAACCTGAATCAAACTTTAGCCGAACGAGGTTTAGACTTTGTCTCACTGTTGAGGCTTGATGAAGATAATTTTTCCTACACCGACATAATAGAGTCTGTTATACTTCAATTTAGTCATTTATTGTGACGAACATGACTTGCAAAAGGGACTAACATGCTAGTTAGATCTTTTCTCATCTGTCTTCCTCATTTTATTTCAATCACCCTCCAAGTTGAATCAGTTTTGTTTTCCATGATCCGGTGAGTCATTTAGATATTCATCTTTATCATACTTCTATTGTCATACACATTTATTGTCGAGTATATAATTCATTTTATGCTCTTGCCTTAACTAGTGATATTTGAGGCTTGAGTCAACACGGCCTTCCCGATATCTCGAGTGAGTCCATCTTGGCAGTGGTTTCTTGATTCACTCCATCCTGTCAGTGGCATCTTGATTAAAGTCTTAAATATGCTGTAGTCGAGATATATTTTTTTCTGTCAAGGAATAGCATTAATTATTCAAATGAATAAAATTAAGTTTATGTTCTGGCGGGAAACAGTGTTATGATTACAGTTGGGTAATTCATTGAGCTGATTTGAACTTTAGATTGATGGTGTTGTACTTTGGCTCTCATATAATTTGTTGTTTTGCTTCATTCAGGGAAATCTATGCTTGGTTTGGTGGACTACTACTGATGATGCTGAAGGGGGATCCTTCTAATGCAGCTCAGTTCGAGTTGGACCAAAGGCTTTTTCTTTCGATGAGAAAAGTGTAAATCGTACTGTCTAACTACACTGAACCGAATGAGACTTATTTGTTGAGATTACAACTGTAGAGTTTGATGGTCTGTGCTATATTGCCTTTTGAATAGTTAAAATACTTTTGACCTCGACATGAAACTTATTATGAATGAAGATCTTCTGGGAAGTTGGTTCCTTCGCCTGTAATTTCTTCTGCGTCTCATATTTAGATCTGTCATGCAATTGGTATCGCCACGAGTAACAAACTGCAAGGCTTTAGGAGTTCTTTTGCAAAGTCTATCGTACCGAAACATACCACCCGGTATGGGCGATACGTACCGGTCCGATAGGTTATCGGTACGCGGACCGTCCGCTACCGGGCGGTAAGTACAAGTTTCGACTGTAGCACTGCTACAATGCTCGATACACCTGGATGTACCGCTTGGTATATCTACCGAGCTCAGGTCGGACACTGAACCGAATGAGACTTATTTGTTGATATTACAACTGTAGAGTTTGATGGTCTGTGCTATTGCCTTTTGAATAGCTAAAATACTTTTGGCCTCGACATGAAACTTATTATGAATGAAGATCTTCTGGGAAGTTGGTTCCTTCACCTGTAATTTCTTCTGCGTCTCGTATTTAGATCTAACAAACTGCAAGGCTTTAGGAGTTCTTTGGAACGAACGAAGACCAACAGTTGCAGAAATGTTGGCATAAATTTAGAAGAGCATAGCATAGAAATGTTAACATGTTCATTGTTCATTAAAGTGTTGAATACACACCAATGCATTAGCAAGGCTGTATATTGGCAAGAATTGCTGTACTTACTAAATGAACTATACTCGGATTTCTCTTCAATTTAAGCACCTGACATGATAAAACACAGGTTCTTTGTTCGACAATAAGATGAAAGTTAACATTACAGCATTATCAATAATTAGTTTCTCATGGAGAAATACATTCAATCAAAGGTTAGGCATACAAATAGGCAAGTGAGAAGAGTCACTAGCCATGCTGACAGAAGAGGAAGAAGCTGGGCCTACCCACCCTATCTATATCTGCCTTAGTAGTGACAGCAACAACTGTAATATGCTCGGTTCTTAACCATGTTATGTTATCTGGGCGTGGGGGTCCTTTGGGGTTAGACTCCAATCTCGAGCAGGAACATGGTTATCTGGGCGTGGGGATCCTTTGGGGTTAGACTCCAATCTCGAGCAGGGAGGGGCTAGACGCCACTCTGCCCTTGCTCTGTTTCTGCTGCTTGAGCATCAGAATCTAAGTTCCTTTTCGGGTTGTCATCTCCGGAACATTGTTCTTTTCCATCAAGACTTTGATCTTCCGCACCTTGCTTTACTTCACCAATTTTCTCCTGCAAGGTTGCATTGACAATCAATAGTTGCTAGAATATGCCGGCATGGATTTTAGGAGACATCAATGGCGTATTAAAGGAAAAGAAGACTCAATCACCTTAAGCAATGTGTTTTGAGAAAGAAGTTGCTCATACTCCTCCTTGATCCTGGTGAGCTCTGCCCTCAAGGAAGCATTTTCCTCTCTCAAAGTATCGGCACGTTGAGCCAGTTCTTCGTACTCTGCCTGCAAATCATTAACCATTAATGACACTGTTATCTTCATAAGTTGGAGAGTTGTTTAATATTTGCAACAAAAAAAAAGCATGTGGAATTGTACCTGCTTACGTAATCGGGACCGACGTGCAGATTCTCTGTTTGATTGCTTTCTTCGCTGCCTTTTAAGTTCTCTATCATCCTGAATGTAGCCAAAATTGTTAATGGAAAAAACACGCTAACCAAGATAACTCTACTTTCTGTTGCTAGATCAAGTAAATCTAGTTAAGCACTTCAGCATTTGTTTCAGAGAACCTAAACTCGAGGAAAATATTAAATAAACAGTTTATCTCTGTATTTGAGAATCTACATAAAATAAAATTACTAGCACTATAATGTAAATAGCATGCACATACTCACGGGTGTGTATGTGCACACACATATCTGCATCTGCACACATGGGCATAGTTATATCCACGCACACACAAGCACACACAGCAAGAACCGCATTTGAGCTATGATTTTATTTGACACACAAATAGGGGAAAGGAAATTTTTATTGAAACTATCTAATCCTCTAGCAACTATCGAGGCCATGGCCATGACAATGATGTGCAGCCTAATCCAACTCCTTTTTCATGCTGAACAATATAGATGAATCTGACCCTTCATGAAAAATGACATTTTAGGTTGCAGTGTGCATGGTTCACTGTTTATGCACATTTGGTAGGAGATGATTTTAGAATTAGTCTTACTTGTCGGCTTCTATCTTGCTTCATTGATGATCACCAAGTCCAAACCTCATCCGGATGCTAGATCGGCAGTGTTTGATATTATTATCAACTGTCTGCATCGCCTATAGAACCAGGATTGTGGGTGTAAATTATATGCAGATTGAAGTGGTGTTTGTGACATTTAAGGTGAGTTAATTGTAATAAAGTGGCCCTTGTACCATGTTGGATTCTACATGTTTGGAAAAATGAAGCTAATGTCTTGTTTAGCTTTCTGTATATTAAATGCATACCTTGGTATCTATCTTTGTGTTGTACCTGCTCCAATTGCTATTTTACCTTTTCCAAAACCATTTACTTTCCAGAAATTTATAGGTAGCATCTAAAAATGTAAAAGCAATGTTGTTTACAGTCATTTGATACTTTTCTAAACACTAAAATAGTTGTCTTTTCCAAATGCAGTGCCTTTCAAACTCTGGTGAACAACGCACAATATTATATGTATGCCCTCTATTGACATTAAGAACACTGCCAATACCGCCCAGATGAAAAAGGTGGAGGGTTGCGTTAGGTTACTAACAACTAGCGTAAGACTATGTCAAATCTCATGAATATGAATCTTAATCGATCTCAGTATAAAGCTAGGTCGACACCTGGAAGTGACGCGAGGCACCTTCATCACCTAGGTGTCCCAAATTACAAACGGTGGGCTAGGAGATTGCTTAGAAGCGGCCCATCACATTGGTGTCCAGATATGGTACCAAATAGGCAAGAATTCTCTCATTGTTTTGGACCAATGGGAATAAAATTAGTCCAAGAACAGAGAGTTAGATTAGCAACTTTGAATATAGAAACACTTCGGCTAATGGATTAGAATTGGTATACATTATGATCAAAAGAAAATAAATATTATTTGCTTACAAGAGACTAAGTGGATATAAGAAAATTCTAAAAAGATTAATAGTACTAGATTTAAAATTTGATATATTATAAAAGTTAAGCATAGAAATGATGTAGGAATTACTACTAATAAGGATTTTAAGAAAACAATGTTGTAGATGTAAAGAGATTTGGAGATAGAATTATAGTTCTAAAATTTATGAAATGATAAAATGTTTTGAATGTCATTAGTGCTGATGCCCCTCAAATTTTATGAACAAACCAAAAGAAAATTTTGGAATAGCTTAGATGATATCATTCAAGGAATGCCTATAACTGAAAAATTTATAATTGAAGGAGATTTGAATAATCATGTAGGAAAAATATATGATTAATATAAAGGGAAACGTAGGAGCTTTGGTTATGGGGAGAGAAATGAAGATAGTGGTATAATTTTAGATTTGCAACTTTATATGATCTTATAATTATAAATACTCATTTTAAGAAGAAATATAAATATTTAATTACTTATAAGAGTGGTCACAAGACTCACAACTATAGTCAAATAGACTTTTCTCTCACTAGAAAGGTAGATAAAGTTATTTGTACAAATTGTAACGTTATACCTAACGAAAGTTTGACGAATCAATATAGGTTGATGGTATTAGATATTTACTGTAGAAAATAAAAGAAAAAAATGGTGGAAAAAATTACTAGGACTAGATGGTGTAATTTTAAATATGATAATTTAAATACTTTTAAGAATAAAATGAAAAAGGAGACGACTTGAACTTAAATAAGGATAATATTAATATTATTTGGACTATGATGGCTAATAAGATTACGAGCTTAACAAAGGAGATTCTTGGTGAAACTAAAGGTAAAAGTGTAACCTTAAGAGAGTTGGTGGTGATGCGAGGAAGTTCAAAAAATATTTTTACTAAAAGATCATGTTTTAAAGATTAGCAAAATTATAAAAATAAGAAAAAATTTAAAAGATATAAAGAATCTAAAAATGAGACTAAAAAAGAGGTTAGTATGGCAAGATACAAAGCTTAAATTATGTACTAAAGATGGTTAAAAAGATATATATCGAATTACTAAAGCTAGGGAAAGAATGTGCAAGGGTTTAGAAAATATTATATGCATTAAAGACGAAGATTAAAGAATACTTGTTAATGATAACAAGATTAAAGAAAAATGAGAAAATTATTTTTATAAATTATTTAATGAATATTCCACACAGGACTTAGATTTAGAGATAAATAATGATGGTAGATTTAATAATCATAGATTTATTCGTAAAATTAGAGCTAATGAAGTAAAAGACACATTAAAAAAGATGAAAATAACTAAGAGTGTGAGGCTTGATAATATCCTTATTGAGGTCTGAAATAGTTTAGGAGACAAGGGAGTAGCTTGGTTAAGATGAGAACAATTAAGTATTGCTTCGATAGAGGATAAGATGAGAAAAAATTATTTAAGATGATATGAGCATGTGCTGAAAGGACCTCCGAATATGGTAGTCAGAGAGGTAAAATAATTAATGTTAGTGGTACGAGGAGAGATAGAGAAAGACCTAAAACTACTTTAATAGAAACTATAAATAAAGATTTAACTATTATAAACTTAACTAAATATATGATTTTTTGTATATCTCAATGACAACAAAAGATCCATGTAGTCGACCCTAAATAGTTTAGACTTATGGCTTTGTTATTGTTGTATTGACATTAATATGGAGCATAGGAGACTTGAATAGTTTGTGAAGCATTAAGCCATTTATGCACTCTTTTATGAACATACAACATTGAAACTTTAACACTCATAGAAGTATGAAACATATTTAATAACCAGAAAATAGTTTGCAAGTGCAACTAAAAAAGGAGCCAAGGGAATACCTGCAACCAAAGATCAGATGAAGCACCAGGAACTACAGCTCCTCCAACTGCAGTTGCAGGAATCTTACCATGCACCGGAACAGGGGATGAGCTTGGAGCACCCCAGTAGTCCATCCCTATATTTAAGTTTGTGGTGGGACCAACAATTGCTCCAGGTACAGTTGCTGACATAGGCACCATAGACAAAGGATGACTCAACATTGCCTGTGATGGCATTTGAGTAACACCATTCTGAGAACCACTTGCGGAATTGCCATTCTGGGAAGCCTCTGTTGTAATGCATATAAATTGAAAGTCAGCAAACGTGATAATAAAATTAAATAAGCAAAAATATATTTGCATTCCCCTACCACCAAAAGACTCATGCCCACCAGTTGTCTTTGGGTGTGAATCCTGTGGAAACCAATGAAGTGAATGGTCTAAGCTGATAAGTCTTAACCAAAAAAAATCTCAAATTCGTTCTTATTTGCAAATGCAAACAATTATTTAATCAAGATCGACAAGTAATGACCCAACTATTTGGGGTTTCAATACATAAATAGTTTCATGTCATTAAGCTCCACATAAAGCAATATCTCTAGTTAAATCAAGAGGATTAAAATATGTTTTTAATGTTTATAGTAAAAAAATCTTTAGGTCTCTCTTTACTCTCCTTACACAACTATTTCTAATCAACAAACAGTATCTAATCACAGTATCTATAGATAGAAAAAACAACTTAACTAAATCCACATCAACTTTCTGTCAACATGTCAATTCTTAAAGAATCAGGAAGCCTTAGCACAAACTCATATTGATTTTTATATGTGCTTTCACACGAGAGAAAATACTCTTCTGTAACCACATCAGTCCTCTTCTACTGATATGATTCACTATCTATTATTAAATTAAACTTAAATTTGCATGAGCATCTTTCTCCAACCAAGTGATACAAGTAAAAATGTATCCTTTACTCCTCTAAACCATGTCTAGCTTCCAAATTTATATAAAGCCAAAACCATCATGAGTTTATGACAAATTAATATCAAGTAAGGTGAATGGATACTTTGATCTACTGTTAGACTATAAATAAATGTCTAATATCTAGTGTTAAAAGTATAAAGACATTGTAACTCTTTAAGTCATAAAAGACAGGAGACCAATGAGGCACAACATAAACATGAATTTACCCAGTTGTCCATGCAGAGTATCAAACCAAAGTAATAAAGAACACTTGTATGGAAATAACAACAATGATGGAAAAAGTAACCAAAGATATGACAGAGGTCCTGTATCTTCTCCTAGTGTCAGTAGAGGTTATAATTTCCAGATGAACTTATAGGAACTAAAAACTACTACATATCAAAGTAGGAGAAGCACCAGGTAGTAAGTGAAACAATTTAAGACTAACCTACCGAGATAAGGGACAACAAGAAGACAACCATTTGCAAGAAAGGTAAAGAATACCATGACATTAAATTAAAATTAAAAGAAGAAACATCAAAAAGCATAAGAAATGCTCACATTTTGAGAATTGGCATCACTCCCCTCACTTGAACTCTCACTTCCACTTTCGCCACTACATAAACCATGTTATCTTAGAAATAGACAATGTCTTGTGCAAAGGTGTCACCCTGAATATAGTAACTAAAGTCATGATAATCAAGCCTAGATTTTGATGTACCTCTGAGAGAACGCTTCATTGACTGGTTGCGCTGATGTTTTACCTGGCCCGCTGTTGTTCTTTCCTGTAATCATATTCAAACTACCTAAACTTCCTTTGGATCTTCTTATGGGACTTCTTTCCTTACCTTCAGATGACTTACCATCCATTTCCACTCCAGGAGCACCTCCCTAGAGATATGATACGTCATAACTAGTTCAATTATTCCAGGTATATAGTAAAAACATAAGATAAAAGGCTGGCAGGCACAGCGGGTAACTCACAGAAGCCTCAACATTGCTGTTTGCAGATGTCATAGCATAAGGGTTAAAAGGGTGTGCCCCCTGTTCAACATTTGCAGAATGTGAAGTATCGAACACAATTCCATTATGGGAAAGAAAAACATTCTTGTAAGATAGATTGCAGCCAGGTATGATTTGAAAGAACATACAGGAGAAATAGATGGATGAGAATATAACCCTCCAGGAGGATACATCACATATGGAGGTGGTGGAGTCCCATATGGTGGCATAAGGTGCTGCAAGCAAAAGGCTGCAAATGAAGGTCTGCTAGCATGTTGAAAAATTTAGATACCATGCAAGATAACTATTTTGTTTTCCTACTGTTACTTCATGGAGATGATAAATACTAACAGTATAAGCAGTGGCAAATTTTGTGAGTAAAGATAAAACGAGGTGGTCCACCTAAACTTTTACTTCAACCGAACAAGTAGCTTTTGCCTGTAGGGAAAGAATGATCCAGTGTATGATTTTCCTTCTTTGATTTCCGCATGGATTCACATAGCAAGGGTTTCAAGTTTGAATAATCAAACCTAGCCATTGTACTGTAGAAAAAAGTCACAAAATGATCTTGAAAAAACAATTAGTAGTTCTTAGTGTATGGTTAACCTGCTGACTAGACACACTACAATGATTCAAGAGGCTTTTATAACCCATATAGCTTTCTGACTTCATGTAATTCACATGATGTTACCACAATAAATGAATTAGATTGACTCCTATAGTACATGTTACTGAAATTGACTAAGAAAACAAGTTTTTCTAGTATGATTATTCATAATTCACTTATTTCTTCTTCTGAAATACCTCAAAAAAAGGATATATTGAGACTCATCCAACATAGAGATAGATAAATATTCAAAACAAACCCATAAAGCAAAACAATCCTTGGAATAATTCAATAACAAAAGGCACCTGAGGTCCCCACATGTAAGGATGGGTCTGGGGATTCGATGCCACTGGAGAATGAAAAAATCCATGTGGTGGAATCGGTGAATATGCCTATTGGAATGAAAAATAATGCAACTTGATTAGTTCCCCAAAGCACATAAATAATCAACAAGCAAGAACATTTGAAGTGCAAGAGGAAAGACTTCATTGACAGAAATAAGGTGCACACCTGAAAGCTTGACCAGTCAGGGTAAACGGTCACAGCAGGAGTGGAGCTAGTGGCAGGAGTTTGCTCCTAAAACAATAACATTAAAGAAAAAATGATCTTTTCCAGCAGACTACAATCCAAAGAGAGATTTTTAGACCCCAAGGATGACATCTGAGTACCTGAGCTGCAGATGTCTTTGGAGCCTTGGCAGATGGGTCGGCCTCACTGCTGCCCATAATCCAATGACCCCTCCAACCGCTACTCCCAACGAATCAAGTTCTTCTAAATCATATGCTAAATCAGGAAGAAACAGAGGAGAGGGGTCATCCAACTCCACATTGTTGATCCAACTTCCAAACCCTAATCTGCAAAATAAACCAAGAAGCACAAAAGAACGTGGCAATGAAAAAGAGGGTAAACTGCATAAACTGATATCAAAATAGCTCTTTAGCTCACAAGATAACCGACTTTTGTCGGATGAGATTGAACTTTTAACTGTGAAGAGGGAGATAGATACCACAGTTAGAGCAATCTTTCTAGCGAATGAATTGAAGATGGGAAGCAACATTCAACGGTGAAACAGTGTGAGATTTTCTTGACTGTGGGACTAAATTGGACGACATCTAAGAAGTGTAAGGAGCACATAGAGCAGGATGACAAGAACATGTGACGAAAAGGGGAAGTACACAGTGAGATGTAAGAGGAGCAGAAAGTCACAAATCTAAGGGTGGCAGCAGTGAGTCCCTTTTTTCTCTTTTTTTGTTTGGTACATGGGTCTATCTGACCTGTTTAAATCGGTTTCAGGTACCCTTTAATCAGGTTTGGCATAGGTTTTGGTAGAAAAAATAGTACCCTAGTAGGGTTTGGGTAAGCTGAAATTCATGGGTACCTTACCCATTTCCACTCTATTACTAAATGATAATGGCAGCAGAACAGGTTCTTAACCAAGTCCTCACATCTATTCAACCTGCTTAAACCAAGTTTGAGTACCCATTAGGTTGGTTTGGCATGGGTTCAAGTAGGAAAGTGGGTACCTAAATCAGTTTTGGCTCTAAATAATTTGATAACCAGATGGGTTCAAGTTAGGATTCACGTTATGGTGAAATCAATGAGTACCCTACCCATGGCCAATTGCTACACAAAACCACACTGATTGAAATAAGAGGTGAATTTATTAGGGTAATGGTTTTGGAAACAACAAGGTGAGTGACTGTGTTGGAAAAATGTGAACAAAAATGTTTGATGAGGTAGTATATTTTTCCTTCAAAATTAATGCTGCCATCGATGGTACATCATAGTTACCATATCCAAAGTATGCTGATCATATGCAATATAAATTGATTCTGATGAAATACATCCTATTGAGCTGATAATTACTTGTGGACAGCATAAATATCACATTTTCTGAGTATTAGGATTTCTGATGTTATAGTTGAGAAAACTTTATGATAGTGTTTCAGCTCTCCTCATTTAAAAGAGAGTCTAAAGATGAAGACTAGTTTCACTTTATGATTAGAAACAATGAAAATTGAATGTAAAGTTGAAGAATTTTAGGGCTAGAGAATTCATAGAGTAGTTTAGTATTCCTAGATATCAACTTCTATGTCAACTTTAGGATATATGATCACTAAAACAATTTTTTACTTGTATCATCCAAAAAGTTGGACTGATGGAAAGAAAAATGCATGGCAAGGATGACAGGTGATTGAAGAGAGGAGGCAGAAGGATCTCAATATAAAGCTGGCAGCCTTTTACCTAACACATTTAGGTTTGAACTACTGATAAGAGCAGAGAAAACTAATAATTAGGTATGAAAAAAAAATATATAGAATACAGATCCATCATAAACAAGATAGACACATTAGCAACGATATGGAGAAGGGGTTAAAGAAAAAGGAGTAAAAAGAACAAATAATTTATGTGGTGTATAAAGAATTTGCCAATCGTAACTCCAAATAATATTGTTTCTCACCGGATGATTCTTTTGGAACAGACAGGTCTTTATGCTTCATTCTAATCGCCCTCACAGGCAACCAAATCCAAGTAGCCAAACCAAATTATATTCTGCATTACCTTACAGTTTCATCTCTCAGTTGATGACTAAGTGATAACAACAGAAACCCCATTGATCTCGGAAGCATTTCTACCAGTGTTTCCAGATACATTGCAATAACAGGCAAATATCGAGCAGGACAACCACTAAGCACTAAAAATGTAACTTCTCATAATTCCTAGTCAAACAACATTTCAAATACAAAACACCCAAAAGACAAAGAGGTGTGGAGAAAAAGGAGAACTTTTTACGATTCTTCCGTCTATAGACTTAGAAAATCCAAACCAAATATACCCATAAAGAAAAATAGGTACGGATCGGGATTGAAAAGAACAGAAGAAATAAGCAGAACCACCACTCACCCTAAATATGAAACTTTTCGGAATTCCTACACCAAATTTCAAGCGCAAAGAATATCCAAAAGACAGAGAAAGGTATGTGGAGAAAGAGGAGCGCCTTCACGGTTCCTCCGTCTTCGACCCAAGCGTTGAGATCTAAATAGAACATGATGATAAAGGCATACTGACGCAGATCGGGGTGTATATATAAGAAGAGGAAGAGGAAGAAGAAGGGACAGAGACGAACCTGAGAGAGAGAGAGGGGGAGAGGGAGGCACTGTGAAGAGCTCGGGCCCGTCTTCTCTGCCCACGCCAACGAGATGTACTTACACCTAGGGCAGTTGCTTCGTCGTCCGGGCCCATTCCAGGGGCCCAGTAGTAGGGCCCGGACCAGGTATTGGTTTTTACTTACTTAATTGAAGACAATTAAGTATAATATCACGTTTATGTCCATAATCATTTAATTAAAAAAACATAATACATACATATATATATATAATATTTGACATTATAAACTTAAATTCGAGTGAATAAATATAGAAATGAGTGGATTCCGAGGGAGACATATGTAATTTTATTTAACTTACATAAATTGAATTAGTATTCCTAATGTTGGATTCTTGGCTTCATAATTAATCATCTGAAGGATATATAATTTTTTATATCAAAAATAAAAAATAATATTAAGTGATTGATCCCCTTATCGAATATTAATAGTTCAAATTCTTATTGAATAAATTTGATATACTGATTTACTTTTCAAAGACTAAAGGTTTAAAATATCATTTAATACATTATGTCTAATTACTCAATGTAATTTATGTTTAAAGAATTATTCATCGTCATATAAAATAATATGAGGGTCTTATTATTTTATATATGAAACAATAGGCAAAAATGATAACTGATCGTATCTGGTTGTAATTATACCTTATTAAAAAGAAACTCGTAATTATAATCTAATCCTAGTTTAATTATAACCTGCAGCAAATGAGTGCTGTAGAGAGTGACTCAAGGGAATGTGATGGAGCCACCAATCTGGTGATCACCGGAAGGAGAGTGAAGCACGACCCCGAGCAGTGAAATGGTGATGGCTATGAGGCCGGACCAGATGAAGACTACGGTCGGCGGCTTCCCTCCCGATCGCCTCCACATCAGCCCCTTGGCCAATGGGTAGAGATGCATCAGCACCCAGACGCTGAAGACGAGACCACCCAAGAGCTTGCTCCACTCCGGCGACGAACTGTATATGGTGCGGCTGACCCCGACCGCGATTGCGATGAGGTTTACCAACATGATGGTGATCGGCGGAATCATCAGCCACGTCCATTTCAGTCCGTGCGGTTCGCTGGACTCGTCGCCATCTGCGGATGTCTTGGTGCGGTTGGACGAGAGGTCGATTCCGATCGTCACCTTCAGCACCCCCTGGAACAGAGCAGCGAGGCAGGCGCTGGTTCCTCCTATCACCCACCACTGCTCGTTGCGCCACCAGTCCACGAGTTGGATCCCCGACCACCTGATCTCGAGAATGGCGAGGATGCAGCGCGTGACGGTGAGGATGAGGATGTAGGCGAGGAAGGTCACGCTGAGGGTCTGCACGACAAACTGCCCCGAGAAGAGGCAGAGAACGGGGAGGAGGCAGTAGACGGTGAGGAAGAGGGAGGTGAAGGGGTACGTGGAGAGGTTGAGGTACGCAATCCGCTGCAGGATCTTCATGCCCGGCGTGATGAACAGCGGATTGTTGCGCGAGAAGAAGACCTCCACGAAGCCCGTCGCCCGCCGGAGGATTTGGTTTAGCCGGTCGGTGAGGTTGATGACGGCTGTCCCGCGGAACGCGTCGCCGCTGGTCACGCAGTAGACCGACCGCCACCCTCTGTTGTGCATCCGATAGCCGGCGACGCTGTCCTCCGTCACGGAGCCGTAGATCCACCCGACGCGCCGACCCCACTGCGTCTTGTCCTCGTAGCTGCATGCGATGACGCTCACTGCGTTGGCCACCATGGCTTGAGTGACGGTCGTGAGGAGCAGCGAGGGCGCCCGAGGGACGGCCGTACTTCACCGTCGGGTGATCGGCAAGAGGTCGGCCTTGGAACTCAGCCATGGGGATCGAGTCGATGAGAGATGCCGAATTCCCAAACCGCTTCTGATAGGTGGAAAGGATCTTCTCATCCTCCCTCCGGAAATCCTGCCTCTCCTCGTCCGAGTCGACGCCCCCGGGGGTTTTAGGCTTCCGAGGGAAGCAGCAGCGACAGCAACCACCATGGCGCTCTTGAGGCGGCGGAGGGTCGAATAACACGTTGGTGGACCCTGCGTAGCCGTCGGAGGGGTCGCCGCCATCGAAGCGCCGTGGGAACTGGACAAAGCAGACGCGCTCGCCACCTCGATCCATCATGTAGCACATTCCGTCACGGAACGCGCGCGACTTGCAGACATAGTTGTCGTAGTCCAGGTTGAGGAAGAAGGGCCCATTCGATACGACTGCAGAGGCGCGGACGAGCGCATTCATGGCCCCGGCCTTCTCGTTGTCTTCGTAGCCCGGGCGCTTCTCACGGACGACATAAACCAGCATGGGTAGTCTAACGTCGACGCCGCTGAGGTCAAGGCACCTGCTTTCTTCATTCTTCCCCTGCACTGGCTCGTTGCTCGGAGACTTCAGCATTATCTGCAACAGAAGGTTGATTCCAATGGCTGCAAACTTGTAGTAGCTTCCATTAACATACAAAAGAAATCACTGAACTTTGCTGACAGCACTAAATCATTACCTGAACGATAGCAGCATGATTGCTGCAAGTATGCTGTGGTGAGGAGTTCATCCAAGTTCCAGGCCAGTGGCTGCCATCAGCCATCCATGTCGCTTTCGGAACCTTGGGACGTTCTATTGGTTCATCACCATAAAGCCCTGCTCTCCTCGCGAGCATTATAAGCATCGGATCGCCAGCGGACCGTGTCGAGCAACGCATTTATGCGGACCTTGAACTCGTCGTACTCTCTCTTCATCCTCCGCCTGTCCTTGACAAAGTCAGGGCGCATTTTGTTCCTGTAAGGATCCTTCTTCAAGCTGAAGCAGCTCTCGGGGCCTCTGGGCTCGATGTCGTGCTTGCGGCAGAAAGGAACCCAGACGGTGGCGAAGCTGGCGACCTCCGCCATTGTTTCGAAAGTCAGAAGGGAGCCAGCATCGTCCGAAAGATAGCAGGCGAGATTTTCGACCGGGTAGTCAGCAGCAAGGACGGAGAGGACGGTGTTCGCCATGACCAGCGGAGGTTCCTTGTCAGGGTCGGCGGTCGTAATGAAGACGTCGATGCCTGGGAGATCGGGTCTCCCAAGTGGGTTCTGTGGACTCACAGTTTCGAACTTATCGATCAAGACTGCAAGTTCGGCAGTGAGCTTGACAGGGCTAAGCTTGGGGAGTTGCTCCAAAAGCCAAGAGAAGGTGAACCAAATCTCGCAGATGACAGACATTCCCCACAGCCAAATTGCATCTTCGTTCCTGTTCTTGATTCTCGATGCAAGATACATCCCGAGCACAACAATCCGGAAGAAGATTAGCAGCCTTCAACGACACAAGATTCGAGCAAGTAAGAATCAGTGAGCTTAAGGAAAGGATTGCCGTATTCAGATCATCATGACAGTTTGCAGCAGAGACATTAATTTTGCGAGAGAGAGGCCTGTCCTGCTTGCTTCTAATTAGTCCATTGCCATCGTCTTCGCCGACATGTTCCTTCAACCAAACTGCACTTCCATGGCCATATTTCGTCGGATCCCGATCACCGTTTGGGCTTCCATTTGCCTTCACATTGGATGCACTTTGCAGGGACGGCATCGACGACTGTGGTAGCACAACTCCCGCATTCGTCATGGTCTTCTCCAGCTCCTGTGACTTATATGTCAGCATACATCTCGGACAGACATAATTTCCCACCTGAATTGAAAGAAATCAGAGCGGTAAAACGTCTCCTTTTTTGACTGTAGAGTGGAATATATCATCAGTTTAAGCATGAAAAAGAACGCTTTTCTCAGAAGAAATATAGAAAGAAGTTTGAAGAACAGAACAGAAGAAAACATCTCCAAAATCCCAACTTTCTTAAGATAAGGAGTGCAGAGAGGCTCAAAGCATCGACTTCATGGTCAGAGACCACAAACCTCTGTGTATCAACAGGGAAGCAGGCAGCAATGCAGACAATCTTGTTCTTCTCCGTCTTAGAACGTACTACGAGGTGAGAAGACGGAGGGAGAGCTACCATGCTTCATGGGAGCTCTCAAACCGTTCGTTAGAATCTGCTAAACCAGAGGCCGCGAAGACGAGACCTTGAGAGAGCCCGAGTTCGTCCTGGTGCTGTCCTTTTCGAGCGGAAAAACGTGGCGGTACAAATGGAACCGGCGGAACGCTTTCTCGGGTGACGACGGAGTGAGGAACGAGTCCAAGCACCGTGAGAGGCGGGAAGAAGGGGGAGACAAGCCATCGGATCTGCTGTCTATTTTTAGCTAGCAATTGTCGTTTAGCACGACACATCCCTCTGGGTCCCACTGCTCTTCACTAGTAATATTACAGAACGTGTGACATTAATATGTTTGACGCTTGAAAGGATGCAGCAGATCAAAGTATTGTCGGCTCAGCGTTGAGCTTATTGCCTCTATTACTGGGAATATTTTAAGGTGGTGTTTCATACATGAAGAGTAGTTGATGATTATATATACGTACGTATGTATATGGTTGACCTACATATGTTGTTAATCCACAGGGCGTGCTATAAGGAATGGAAGACTATTTACGTTGCAAGAACAGGGTTGACCGGCTCTTCACTGAGAAGGTATTTAAGTTGGAAGGACGCAGTATCTGATCTGAGAAAACAAGTGGACTAGCCATTCTATGTAAAACGTTGCAATGCATTTTTTTGTCGACGTTTTCATTTTATAGATTCGACGTCGAATAAGAAAAAACATGTAGAATAGATTGGTCACTTCCACCCGTATATATGTCTAATATTATCACAAGATCCATATAAGTACTTAGTCCATACTTATATTCTTATTTATTTATAAATAATATGAAGAATAACTATTTATAACACCATCCGATTTGTGCCATTAAATGAATATAATACGAATGAGATTAATTGGATGGGCTCTTTCATTCTAGTGAAGGAAGAAATTACCGAACGTCTAGCATTATCTCATAGTTTAATTAAAATAATCTATGTATTCGTCATATTGGATATGAATAATAAGAAATACTACTACACTTCAAATCATTCGTGTTTTCGAGAATTTTATATATATATATGTGTGCGCGAGCGTGCATATGAATCTTTTAAATAAAATATTTGATATTATGGTATTTTACACATTTATCTAAAACATATATCATTTCAAATAATTAAACTCCTTCATACACATAAAATATAAGAAAATATTTTGGTTGAGTCAGATATGAGAAAAATAAATGTTCTTAAATTTCACTCTAGAGTGAGAGATCTAAACAGGATGAAAAAAAATGTGTGAGAAACTATTCAGGATCTATATGAGGTGTATAAGTTTGTTTGTGCTTGAGTTGAAATTATATTTATAATTGATTTGACATAGTGAAGAATTTAATTTTTTATGGATATAAACAAGGAAAGAGTGTTTATCCCTATCTTCTGTCAACTTTTTAGTTTATTCTTTCATTGCTAATTTTTATGATTTTTTTTTCTTAGTTTTGAAATCTTTACTTCGTCGATAATCCATAATATCTTAATTTGCTTTCACAAATTTAGGGAATAAGATAACTTTGCCCCTTAGATTTAACATAGCTTTTATTGCAAACATTGAGTTTTCGGTACAAACTCTTAAAAACTCAACTTAACCACTTATAATGTGTTTAGAAATATATTTGTATTTTTAATATGCATTTAGATAAAGAGGTGTGAATAAATATGTTGTTGTGGAATGCCTTGAGTGTTTAGTAAATAATAGATGAAAACTATATTTTAAATATGTATCGATGTAAATGTTATTTAGTAAAATTATATTTCAAAAGTTCATTGAATATTTTCAATTATGTGATAAAGTTACCCTTATATATTTTTTTTATATTTTTTTTAAAAAATAAATGCATATTTTATTTAAATAAATAAATAATATATGTAATCTTACAAAAATAATTTCGCATGGTCCAAATATATAATAAATAAAAATATATAATCATAAAAGAAAGTTATAGTTTCTATTATATAGTGATAATCTTATGATTTTAAAGAATGTTATAGAATACTTTAAAAAATTTAGAAATTTTATTAGCAAATGGTGAAATTCTAGCATTTAAGCATTTGTAATATAGTATCCAAGCCAAATAATATTTAAAAAAATATTTAATGTTAATTTATATTTGAAATATGTATTGGGTTATTCGAATCAATATATATTTAAAATGTATTCCCAAACATAAAAAAAAAAAAAAAAACCCCCGACTCTTACAAAACAAGCTAAGAAACAATCACAATTCGATAAGGATACCTTGTCGAAATATAAGAAACAATCACACAGAGTATTCCTCAAATACCAAGGCATAGCCACAAAACTATTGAGAAATCTCACGGTTTGTAGGGAGTTTAATCGGATCTATATATTTCTAAATCCACTTTCAGCAGCAAAATGAGGGACTTCCAAGATTAGCTCTCGTTCTACTGATAAGACTTAAGTTAACTTTCATTGTTTTGCACCCCGCAGCCATCAAATTCCCCTGCTGGTCTTTGAGGATGAAACCCAACCCTACAATGTCATTAGCACTCAGGAAAGATACATCAGTTTCAATACAAAATTCAACCTTGGAAGGGCGACACATGAACTCTTGTTGGATCTGGTGTTCCTCATCTACCTTGGGTCAGTGTATGACATTCACTTCACCACTAGTTAGAACAAGCATCTTACACCGTAGTGACATAACTTAGAACCCTATGATTATGAAAATGACAATTGTTCCAATGCTTCCATAGGATCCATAATGACATTTAGTCTTGTTATGATGATTTTTAAAGAATATTAATGCTGAAAACAAACCTAACCCCAAGCGTGCGTGCACACACACACATATACATACATATACATATACATATACATATACATAAAGTAAGAGAAATAAAAAATATAATTTCCCTACAAAAGATCCTAAGTACCCCTAATTTTAAAAAAGAACCAAAAAACCCCTAATCAATTCTTCTCGTCAAAACTTTTTACTAATGTTTTTTATCAGTTTTGAATTGCTAGTGTTTTTATTTTGGCTCCTTTATAATATTTTTCAATAGCATTCATATTATTTTTATTGAGGTGTTGAAAACACTATAAAGTTATTGAAAAATACTATAATTAACATTATATTGTATCTCTTTAGTCATTATTACTCATAGACCATTACTATATCATTTCTTAAACTTATAATTGTTCTCGTTGAAGTTAGGAGTCTATATTAAGTTAATTTATAACGTATTTATTGTGATTATCAAAATTTTATAGTAAGTTAATTTTTTATTTTTATTTGAGTGATGTTGTTCCTAAATTATATAAATATCTATTTGAATCTAGTACGATATATCAAAAGGTTTCTGATGTGTTTTGATTCTATTTTACTAGCTTATAGTGTCTCATAATAATGTTATAGTATTTTTTAAATATACTAAAAACAATATAAAGTTATTGAAAACCACTTTAGGTAATAATTTATATATCATTATAATATTAAAATTTTAGACTTTAAGTTAATTTGATTGATGCTACGAGCCCATTTGTATCGGTTACAATGTTTTCAAATATATTTTACAATATATTTTTATTATAGTAGCCAAAATACTATAACATATCAAAATAGGATAACAACCTAAAATATCATAACGAGAGAGAAAAGTATGATCAACTTTTTGAGGGATAATTTGGATATTTTTAAATTAAGAATACTATTTAAAAAATCAAAAGAAATATTTTTAAAAAATGAAAAGAATTTTTAGAAAAAATCATATAATAAAAATTCAAATAATTTATAAGAATGTATATGATATAATATAATACAATCAATGATGACGAGAAGAGAGGACAGATGATGGACAAAAGCTCTCAGCATCAATGTCGGGCAGCGGTGGTGCGGTCGCCGTCAAACACGGGCAGTGGCGGTGTAGTCACCGTCAAACACGAGGAGCTTTGTCCGCTGTCCCCAATCATAAAGCCATGGAGTGCTTTCATGATCTCCTTCTTCCTCTCTCTCTCTCTCGGGCCTCGGCTGCCGCGCCTTCGCTCGACTCCCGCTGCCCCTCTTTCTCTCTCGCGCGCGCGCGGGACCCGCCGCCTCTTTCTCCCTCCTCTCCGGTCCTTTTTCCACTTCCCATACACGTCCTTTTCCCGATCGCCTCTGTTATGCATGGCTGTCCTCTCTTTCTCACTAATACTGTAGCTCCTTTCTGCCGTGGCGTAGGCTGAAGCTGGTAATGAACAGTTGGGATAGTACAGTCCTCATAGTTCCGGTTGTGAATTACTAGTATCTCTTTTCTTCCTCTTGTCTTGTTGTATTAGATGAGATGTTCTTATTAATACTTTGTGTTCACATTTGCTGATTCAATCAATCCTCCTTGTTCAAAATAAACAGGAGGCAAGAATTTACTGATTTATTACTGACTATTTTGAAGCAAATCAATGAGACTGGAAGCCAGTGGTTTCATGGAATTAGATTTTCGTAACAATTTCCTATATAATATGTGGAAATATTATTAGTTTTTGTTGTAGGATGATTAATGCAATATTCATTCTTTAGGTTTTTGTTCAAAGGATTTATTATCCATCTTATTCATGTTTAGCTTGTCAACTTTCATAGTTAGCTATTCTCATCCTCTTTACCTCTTTTTATACCATCAGTTTGAAAGATAAGATCTTTGTCTGCAGCCATCTTAACAAATCAGAGTTGTCATTAGAAAAATAAGAACTTACATAGATATTACTTAGGGATATCTTTATTTTGAGACTAAAGATTGTAGACTATGGGTAGTCTTTTGGAACAATAATCTAAGGATATCAAGTTAAAGCTTTGGAACGATAAATTGGGAACACATCATTATGAAACTTTGGCACAATATATTTTTTATTTGAAATACTAAAATCATGGATCAACTTGATTATTTCCTAACCTTAAAAGAGTGGAAAAGCAATGTTGTAGGTCATATATTTATGTTAATCTAATTTAAGCTGCATAGGAATTCAAACCTACTCGCTTTGATTCCATTCAAGCTCTAAATTAAATTCCACATATATGATGTTTTAGCACCTCTCAAGTATTTGATCTTTATTTTGGCACTGGATTACTTCCTGTGACATATGAGAGCACCTTCTAAGAGCTATAGATAGTGACATCTGCTCTCATTCATCTGAAAAACTAATTTAGAACTTGAATTTATATACATTTATGCACTTAACCTTATATATAAACATGTTCTTTACTGAATGAGTCTTACAGGCTCTTATTGGTGAACAACCTGTAAATTAAGCAGATAGAGAATAGTGGATCCTTTCCTTCATAGAGAGAGAAGGCCAGCAATATACTGATGTTGATATACCTACGAATCCCATTCATGCTTGTGCAATTAGCTTCTTCTAAGAACTCTCACAGAATGATATGATGGCATTCTTGTGAGAGAAGACCCCTACATGTTGCCAGAATCTGCTTTGCAGAACTAAGACATGCAAGATGGTAAATGTATCAACACTACAAGTCTATTCCAATGATACGAGATGCTTAGCTTCATGATTGCCTTCTCTCTTTCTTGGGAAGCTGTAAAGAGAAGGCGTGCACATGCATGGAAGGCACCAACTCAGGCAATTTGAGTCACTGATTGAGGCTTCAAGTCTCTGTGGAACTTTGCCTCAATCTTTCTCCTTTATGGCTGTCTTCTTTTCTTTCTTGCTTTCTTCCTTTTTCTTTCTCCACGATCAGTGAGGCCTACCCAGGGTGATCTCAAGGTTAAGCCTGCTTTGGCTTGTTGTCCCCGAGAGGCAAGGTGAGTTCAAGTCACGATACATTTCAAATCTCTCGGATGGCATCTCCTGCAGAAGAAAGAAAGAGCTCATGGTTGTAGTGAAAAGAGGCAGATTAATAATACTGGATCCCAGCTGTGTCTGATACCTTGAAGGACTCCATGCTTCCATTGGTGGTGGAATCACTCACCAAGTCATCAGAAAAGCTTCCCCAGCTGTCCAAGCCACTACAGAATTCCATGCATCAAAATAGTGTTGCAGATACACAAGGTTAACCTACTCAAGTACAAGAACAGATTACTGCACCATAATGGGAACCATGATGGAGGTTCAGATGTTGACTAGATCCTGGACATACGCAACAGTGTTCCTCGCTTTTCTGAGCACTTGGCATAAGTTTAATGGTGTGAAGTCAAAAAATGTCGGAAGAGAGCTTCTACAGGACACATAACGTTGACAGCTTCTAGGAAGTAGCAACTATCAAGTGGCAGAAACTTTGTTGGTTCTATCAATGTGTTCTCTCTGAGCATGGCTAGTTATGTCACCCTAGCAGCATGAGCACCAGAGAGGTTCAACTTCAATGTACAAGAATCCAAAAATCTCTCTGGGTTTCTTAAACTGTTACACTTGTTGTCTTCCCTATGTACATTCTGGAACTCAAAATTGAAAAGAAATTGGGTACTCAACGTAATACTGTTCTGGTCCTATTTCTTATCACCCAAGTTGGTTTCTTGCCATTCTTCAGTATCTGACTCTTGGTATCTGCAGCCTTATTACCTTTATCAAGAGCAAGTAAATCTAACAGGAACTTGGGTTAATGCATTCTCAGCTTTAACCAGTGAATCAATCCAAATTACTTTGTGGACTTGTAGTTGAAAGGACAGCATTGTTAGTCAGACCCATGCAGGCATTTTTGGGTTATATTTTCTCACTGCTTTATGAAGAAAAGTAAGCATTCAACCAGTTAGACATCAATGCCACCAAGTGTTTAGACCCTCTCTCACCATCTACATATAGGCAATTAGGAATCTGGACAAGTAAGAAACATAGTAGTTTGGGAGAGAAGCAGACATCTAGAAGATATGTCAAGCCTCTTGTACTAGAGGCTTAAGTTCCTCTTTGCAAAATCATTTTTTTTACTTGGTTTTAGTGTCACATAAAAAAAGGGTAAAATTGGATAATAATTTAATACAATGTATCCTTTGACAATTTATGTAAAATTAAGATTCATTTTGGTAATTTTTGGAAAAGAGATGCTTATTTTGTACATCAATAAAGGAGTAAAGCTAATACTGAAAAGTTACACCACAAGTTCTTGAACTTTCAGACGAATTTAGATCGGCCCGTGAATTATAATTTGTTTTAGTGAACTTCAAAATTCATGTTAGTAAACCTTTTTAATTATTCCGAGATCAAGCACACTAATTATTTATGTAAGTAAAACCTTGATTCATCAACACCAAAGTAGAACAAGCTTTAATTCCTTATTTGCATCTAACTAGGCTTAAAAAGGTTTCAGACAGCAAATTGTAGACCTTTGGAGTGCTTTTCAAAATATATGTCATGTGTGATATGATAAAATTATATTGATGCAAAAAAGAAGTTATAAACTAACTAAAATTTCTGAATATTTGATACTTTCAACCAAGCACTAGTAGTTTGCAAGGACAAAAGCAGTAGACATGGTTATCCAGACATTTTAAGCTCTAGTTACTAATACAATTGTTAATATTGGCAGGAAAGCCTACAGGGACAAAAAATCATAAGAGAGCTGTTGTTTTAATATTTTATATGATCTTTTTCCTGTTCTGTATATATTTATACTTATGTGCATGATCATTTATTGCTTTTAGTTTGAATGAAAAATGGAAGTTGTGTGGTAGAGTTATTCTCTGCTGGATTCACAATGTAGAGTGTTGTGGCATCCAACATCTGTTATGCAAATCAATGGAGCATATGACATGAAAGTAGTTGCTGATTTCATACTTCCCTACTCAATGACCTTAAGAATCCTTATATTTATATTCTTTCAAATGGCTTTGTTTTCTTGTTATAAAATAATAGTCTGACAAGCATTATTCAAATGAATATTTGGCTTCAGAGTTTACTTGTTAAGTGAAGAATGATTATTCAAATGACTTTGGCAAGCACCATTTTTTTCTTCAGTAGTAAACCTCATTATTTTATTTACCTTTGTTTATAAGCATTTGGCATACAAACTAGTGTGGAGAAGGATATTTTCACCTGGAAGAATGGCCCCATTGATTGATTCCATGATGTGCATCAGGTCTCCCATTATGAGTTGACGATTCTGAATTCTGCAGATTGTCAACTTCCACCAAATTATCATCCGAAACTTCTTCAAATGATCGATTCTCGAAACCATCAGATTGAACTACAAAACACAAAAAAGTAATAATCGACGTATTATTTGGTAAGCGATTTTACAGTCTTTAGAGCAAACTGGAAGGACTTCAAACAAAGCTACCTGCTGAAGGATTTGTTGGTCTATCAGTTGTCTTCACGCTCCTATACATCTGCAATTGCATATCATTTCTTTGAGAAACTTTAGAACACTAGCTAGTATAACACATCTCATCTTGGCTTTGATGCCTGGCTACATGCCTTAAATCTGAAGCTAACTAAAACATCATCAATCTATTGTAGAGGATATATATATATATGCAACAAATGGATAAAACATTGAAGTATTTGTTAGAATATGGTGTGTGTGTGTGTGTGTGTGTGTGTATGTTGTGATGTGTTTATCATTTTATAACAGTGGCTTGCTTTTACAAGCAAGTAAAACTGAGATGCTTAAAAATGGCCAAAAAGGAAAAGAAAAGCTGAGACAACACTCAACCTTAAGGCAAGAAGGATTAAAGGAAAACATTCCTTTGCAGTGCAAGCCAAATGCCCATTTTAGGTTTCCAGACACAGGGAGATCCTTTACCTGTAAGTGAGATTTCACGTGAGCCAGTGTGAGATCTTTGACATCCATTAGCTCAAGAACTGACTTGGGTGTAGCCCCTGAGCTCAAAAGTTGAAGACGAAGTTACGATTGGGAGGTAGGAACAACACGTACACCTAAATCATCTATGTATGGTCGAAGCATATGTATATACTGAGATAAGAAAATGAGAATTGTAAACCGTACTTTCATGGCCTCCCAAGAGCTCCACAGCATGCACAAAGCGGGCGTGGAGTGCGCTTGTCCACCGCATCCGTGGACCTCTCATGCTCCTTTTTATGGGGAACCTCGACGGCAAGTACCTTGATCTTGACAGGCCTTGTGCTGTCGCAAAGTGATTGAACTCAGCTGAGGGAGAAGAGTCACACAGAAGCTGCTGCTGCTGATATGGTGGCATCAAAGGCGAGGTGGGCGGGTTTTGGTACACAGGAATTCCCCTTATGGGCCTCAGCAAGCTAAGATCTTGGTGGTACCCTTGATGCAGCAGAGGGTGGTGGTGATGGTGGTGGTGGAAGTGGAGGTGGTGGTGATGGTGGTGGGGTACGGGGTGTAGTAGCAGAGTGGTGTTACTTGTGGTGGTGGAGACAGTGGTGCTTCGAGCAGCTAAAGAGACCTCAGAGGTGTTGCTCTCGGCCTTCTCCATTAAGGCTGTCGTGGTACTGTTGCTCCTCAGGAACCCTAAGTCCATGTCTTCATCTGGCTTTCTCCAACCTGATGCCGGTGTCATGTCTGGGGGGCTGATCTGAAGCGATAGATCAGGTTGTGATGAAAAGAGCTCCATCTCTCAGCCAACTTCAGACCTCTTCTTGTTCTGTCTCTTCCTCAATTATTGTCTTGCTTTCTTCTCCTCTGATCAGTCTTTTGGGAGAGGGAGAGAGAACTGTACTTTTGGATCCATAAGTGGCTTGCTGTTTTTTACTGTGGAAATGATTACATGGTTATGGTAGCAGTATGTGATATAAAGGAGTTGCATGGAGTTAACATGGAGAGTAAAACTTGAAGTAAATAAGTGAGGTGTGTAGGGACAAAAGTAGCTTCTTGGGTTTTATGGATAGTATGTGATGTAGATTGATGCCACTCGATGCCCAAATGAGTATTAGCTAGAGAGGGAGTGAGAGTGAGAAAGAGGCACAGATTCCCCTTGTTGTCAATATGCTTTCTCTGAGTAAAAGTGTTATCTCAGCTGCAACTTGATGTTGCGTTCACTGACTCACCATGTTTTTTTCTCTTTCCCCGCAAAACAAGATCACTCACTACATTAGTAAAAGTCAATGAAATTTACAAGGTTGCTGGGCGGTGGAATCCCAGAGTTAGAATCAACAACGATAGTGATTGACGAGAAGGCATGCAGTACGATTAGCTTTTCTAAGCAAAAAAGAAAATTCAGGACTGTTGATCTCGTCGATCGATCATAAATATTAGCAAAAAGAGATCTAAGGTGAAAAGAGATGGCTTTAGACCCATTAGCAAAAAGAATATAGTCTTTTGAGTCAGATCTAATTATACCTATCAATAGATTTTTTTAGGTAGGTCATGCATGGGTCTAAAGATTGAGGATTTTTAAATTAAGTGTCTAAGGACTAAACTAAAATTTTAAATTCGATTGTTGGTTTGACCCAGGTTGTGTTTCAATGTAAGTCGGTAAAGCTGCTTGAGACCCCAAATTAGGAAGAACCTGGTTAGACTATAACCCTATTCCTCCCCCTTTGGAATTAGCCTGATGCTAGAACTTGACCCAAGGTCCATAGAGCTTGTCATCCTCCTTCGTTGACTCTATTGGAGTTTGAGTTATCATGGACGAGCTAACTTTCTCCTTTGACAAGGGGTTTGACTCTATTTTATGACTAACTAGGTCGTAATCAAAGGAGGTGTTCTCGAAGGTAATAGATTAAAAAAACTAGGAGTCTTCAATCTTGACCGAAATCCCTTGAGGAGGTGATTTTGAGAAATATAATAGAACACAAATCCCACCAAACCTACTTTTAGAGTCAAACAAAATAATCTCATGAATTTTAAGGGAATGATCGATTAAGAGGAAGTCTGGGTAAAGGAGTCCTATAGGGAGCCTTGGTAACTCGACCTAGGTAGACCTCTATGACACGTTTTAGAAGGAGTTGAAAGCTAGCCTTCCAAGGAAATAAGGACAACGCCCCTCTTTGGAGAAATCAAAAGTCACCGGTAAGAAGCTTCTCAAGTTCCTACTTGAAATTGAAGCAAAAGTAATAAAAACCCCAATAAGATCAATAATGATAGATTAGAAGAAAGGTTCCAGAGTTTTGATAAAAGCTTCCTTACATAGTTAAAAGGAGGAGCCCTCCGCATAAACTTGTCGTAAAGACTAAAGCCCCATTTTATACTTATCTTGTTGACCTTCATTGGGCCAAGGTCGACAGAAAACTAGGAACTTATTATAATTTTTTGAATCTTGACCTTCAGTGTTACATCGAACCTTTAGTTATGAGAGCTTTGAACCTTCTTAAAAAAGCTTGCCCAAGAGCTAGGGTTGGCTCCATCTTCTTATCGAGAATAAAAAGAGATTATAGCTTGAGGGGACGAACGAAGAGACTTATGCTTGCTAGATAGATGAAGAAAGATTGAAAAACCTAGAATCAAGGAGACTTAGTGGGAGAGGAGGAGATCAAAGGGAGAAGGGCGATGAGAGCAACTTAGAAGTCATTCCTATCTCAAGCTTTTACGGTTGCTATAGAGCGATCCGCAACAATCTTACCTCTCCCGTACTCTTTTATCATTTCTTTATCTAATAGCTTGACAATTGACTTATGTTATCCGGTAAGAAAACATTTTACTATAGACCAACCCGTAACAATCTTACCTCTCCCATACTCCTTTATCATTTCTTTATCTAATAGTTTCATAATTGGCTCATGTTCTCTAGTAAGAAATGACCATCATCTCAGTTAGTAATTTTCTTTGAATATATTTTATTTAAAGGATATTTTATCTCTTTCTTAAAATATTAATTAAAACTCTAGAATGAAACTATTAACAAAAGGATATTTATTATCTACATCAAATTATTTCCCTTATATTATCTTCCTTCAAAAAATTATTCTAATAGCTCTGTTTTAAAGTATGGTGGTGTTGGTACACTTAACAAAATGATTGATCCATAAAACAACGTATCAAACCATTAATGTCCCATGATAAATCTAGTATCATATTCCTTGTAATTTTATATTACACTGGGGCTGGAGAAAAAAGAGTATGTATATTAAAGAAGACAACTTTAAAGAAGACAACTTGCAATCAAGAATGAGTATAGTAAATTCCATTTGCTATCTAGAGAGAGCACATTCAAGAAGACAACTTGCAATCAAGAAGACAGAATCCATTTAACATTTGCCAAAAACACACACATGTATATTTGTTGTCTTCTTTAATTCTGCTGCTTGCATAGTATGTTCCTTTATACTCTTCATATATGACAAATTCCTGATCACATGAAGAATGAGCAGGAGTCATTTCTCTGAACATAGGGGTAAGAACCTGCTGTCAGCCAAATAAATTGATGTAGAAAATGTGAGAAGAAAAATCAAAGACTGATCACATGATTAAAACTAGTACCTTGACCGACACTATGTGACACAAACATGCTGTTGTTTTGTCATGAGAATGATGTTGCTACCAGGAAGGACTGTCTGATGGCAGCTAGGTGGTCCACAAATAAAGATGGTTCATTACTTGTTTTATCACACTCTTTCTTCCCCACTGCATTATTGTATTAATTGAAACATCTGTAGTTGTAAGTATATCTAGTGGGGAATTCCCTTATGGTAGTAGTTTTGTCACTGTTAAGAGATTTCCTTTGTTAGGAAGGAACAGAAGAACCTTGATGCCAATACCCACAGATGTAGAAGCTAAACATATGATGGCTGCATCATGCCCTTCTTCCAATATTTATTTCTATCTTAATTTCTTTTTCTTTGTAAATATTCTTTTGCCCTTTGCTTAAAGATTGAGATATGAGAGATCAACAATGATATATTCCTGAAGTTAGCATGGAACCCCAATGGAGAAAAGGCAATACATATTGAGAAAGAGCTATACCTTCATCAGATATATCTACTCAGACTTCCACCACAGCATAGTTAATGAGACAATATCTGAAGTCTACACCTGTGTGTTTGTGCTACTGTGAACTTTTGAGTGGTAATACAGAAGTGATGTCTTATCCTGATGAGCATTTTCTTAATCTCTCTATGTTCATTGCATGAATGGGAGTTAGGTGAATGATAATTTATGTTTAAGAGGGCAGGTGGCATCTGATGTCTTTGGAAAGACCCAAAACAAAAGGATGCCAAGTTGAGCCTGGAACTGTAATATTTGATTGCATCCTTACCTGCTAATGAATTAGTATGAAGTTTGCATTAAGAAGATGACTTTCCTGTTAATGAAATCTACTATATCTTCCATATTTTGGGTACTTAATCCTGAATTCAGAGGAAAGTTTGTCAGTAGACCAGCTTTTCCATGTTCAAACCCTGGGGGAATAGTGCTTCCTATTCATATCAGCCAGTGTGACCTGCAGTTTTTGTTTGGCAAATGACAAAATTCTATATATAAAAGTGTATAGGCAAACAAAGAAGTCTGCACAAAGTAAAAGCCCACAAACGCTCAGAATTCACAGACATACAAACATAAAGCTCCAAAAAATTACAGAGAGAAGAGAACAAAACACATCAAAACAAGTGTTGCTGTAATCTGCTAAATGCAGCTTCTCTCATGCACCAAACAGTAGCATCTCATCTCTACGCTGGTTCTTGTCAATGTGATTACTTTGTTCAATCCAAAAATTGTACAGAAGAAGCTGCAAACAGCGTTATCTCTGCTGCAATGATCATATGATCTATTATTCTATGGCAGTAGAAGTTCTATGCTGAAATGGTCATATAACTGCCTTGAGTACTGTGCATAAGAATTTTTCTTTTATATGCTTCATTGAGATGCTCACTTTATCTATTCTAAGGGATTGTCTGACTGAATCACAGGTAAATGAATCCAATCATAATGGCTGGCACACATACAATACATATAGTGAATTTTATGATTTCTATGAACAAAAAAGTAGCAGAAATATGTACATACTCATCTATTATATTATTAAGCAGAACAACAGTTACCTCTAAGTTACAAAAATTCTCTAAAATCTTAGAAAATAGTAAACCTATGAGGAGTATCTTTTTTTGACACATGACAGCTTATTTTGATTAAGATTTTAATTAAATGATTAATATCATGTAGCAACAATGCAGGCATTGTTTGTGTGTAACATTAGCTATTTAATATTCAAGTACAGACATTGAACTAAATATTTATAGGCTCAGAAAAGTCACAGAATTCCCCTGTGATGGACAAAGGAAAGATGGGAGGGAACATGCAACACCATCTAGGCACCTGCCACCTTTTCCACCTCAAGAGTTGTGTGTACTTTTCAGCTGGCTTTGAGACTGTTCTAAGTTGTCTTTGCCTAAACAGAGCATTTAATATTGTTGTCTTTTCTTACTCATCATTTCTGTGTGTATGCAGGTGATCCATCCAAAAGCCAAGAGGGCATCAAATTTGAGGAACTACATTTGTACTACTTGTGGACAATCATACTGTGGAATCCCACTGTACACACCTTATTCACAGATTAGGCATTAGGAATAGGCAACTTGATGCTACTTTGAAGAGTGCTAAGTTCAAAGAGACAAGCTAGATTGCTGATTTGGATCAATGCTTGCCAGCACCAATGGCATTGTCATGCTGTGTTTTGGAGTACCTGGTCATTTTTCCATGGAAAAGGAGTAAAGGAAGAGGGAATTCACACCCAGTGGCAATTTGATTAGGAGTTTAGGTACTTAGTAATCGACCTTCTATATGAGCTTCATAATTGATTTTTTTAAGCCTTTAATTGCTGACCTTATTGTTAAAGAAACGAATAATTACTGTTTTCTTGGCTCATTTTTAACTGCCAAAAATGATTATCATACATTTAGGATATAAGACGACTTAATTTGCATTTCCTTGGAAAGTAATGTATGGCAACCAATGATTCTTCATGAAACCTTTTCTTTAAAATATCTCAGTTAAAATCTAATATGCCTTTTATTTAACCAAGCAACTTATCAGAATCTTAATCAAATAAACAATAACTCATGGGGCAATTTAAAAAAAAATCTTATTTTTTTCAATTAATATCTTTATTTATTTATTTTCACATAGTACCTATTATTTTTTAAAAATCAAAATTGTCCTGGCCTTTGCTAGTCACCCCACTACCTCCACCTCTCCTCTATTGTCTTCACCTCTCATTCATCATCTTTATCTTTTGTTCATGATTTTCATTCATCTTCGCCCCATTGCCCCCACATGCATTCCCTCTGTATCTTCTTCTCCTTCACATGTCCTTTCCTCCTTTGAATCATGGCACCACCAACTATCTCCATTGAAGTGATAGCCATAGATGGAGAGAGAAGGTGAGATGAGGGCAATGGTGATTATGACAATGGAGAAAAAAATATTAGAGGAAGAAAGAAGGGGAGGCGAGGGCCATAAGACACAAGTGACAAAAGCAATAGGTAATAAATAGGGGTGATGATAATGAAAAGATGTGAGGGTAAGAGAGAAAAAGTGGAGGAAAGGTGAGCAGACAATAAAACAATAAGACAATAAGACAATTGACGATGATGACTTTAGAAAGAAAAAAAACTCAAAAAAAGAGAAGACGAGAGACAAAGGATAATGGAGAAAAAATGAATGAAAGATGATGGTGAAGAAAGATGAGAGAGGAGGCAATCATAATGGGGCAAAGTTATAGGTAATTTCAATTTTATCTTTTAATTAAGAAGAAATATTCAGTTGGAATAAATGAAAAAGGATCATTAATAAAAAATAAATATATGAGACTTTTTTAAGAAAATTGATTATAGTAATAATTTTATAATATTATCACAATATTCAAGTCTTTATATCTCCAATCAGCTGTTTATTATCTTCAAAAGAGTTTTATATTAAAAAAAAAAAATCAAAATATCAGATTTCTTTTCTGAAAGGCCTCATGGTGACATATTATATTTTTCCCTCTAGGAATTAAAAAAAATCTAATATTGTATCATCTTACATTTTTCTAATACCTACATTACTATTTATTATCATTTTAGTTTATATATTGTTAATTTTAATAACAATAGTATATTTTTGAAAAAAATGAAAAAATCTCAGAATATATTGCTAAAGGGTACAATATTAGTAATTCCAATTACTATAATTATGAAATATAAAGTTAAAAAAAAGCTTAAAACTTCACTGTGATGAGACTTTTATGGGAAGAATCATTATTTATAAATTACTTGTTTATATGTTATTTCAATAGCCATTTACACAAAGGCAAGTGATGATGTATCCTACTTTTTAAATTTTGATTTTAATTTTTTGTTCTGATAAATGTATTCGATTTAGGATAATACCGTTGTCGCTACTTGTTGATATTACCCAGATGTTTACCTTATGATCGGTCCACCCGCGGAGGCCACCTTTTTCTCCATAGCTATGCAGGTATATTAGGCGAGTATGTGTCCAAGATATTTCTGCCCTTCGATCTAATGACTCCGAGTGTGTGATAAACAGTGAGGATCCTGTCCAAAAGTTCTTTCAAAGCTCGGTTCGTCTCGGACCAGCCACATTCTAAATCGCTTTCTGAGAACCATCGATCACTAGTGAACCGTTTCGATGCGAGTTGATGCTCCACGTATTTTATGGTATCATTTGAGAGGATCCGAAAGAAGAAATGGGTTCTTATCCCAACCATCAATTTATTAATCGATTTATTTATTTATTTTCGTGAGCGCCGCTCTGCGGCTTCATCCCCGTCTTCTCCGACCGGCATCTCCTCGTTAGGGTTCCTTTATCGCCCGGGAACCCTTCCTCTTCCTCCTCCGTCTTCGCTTCCCTCACATCGATACCTTCTTCCGAAACCTGTTCCCCGCCCCAATTCTTTTTCTATCGAATGCGCTCCCTCTGATACCCCACCGGTTTCCGGCGGCCCGAGCGATGGACGGCGTCGGAGGAGACGGGGGCGGGGCCCAGACGGCTGCGGCGGCGACCGCGAACGCGAGCCTGAATGGCGGCGCTCCGCCCCCGTTCCTGAGCAAGACGTACGAGATGGTGGACGATCCCGCGACGGACGCCATCGTCTCGTGGGGCCCCGCCAACAACAGCTTCGTGGTTTGGAACACGACCGAGTTCGCGCGAGACCTCCTCCCCAAGTACTTCAAGCACAATAACTTCTCCAGCTTCGTGCGCCAGCTCAATACCTATGTACGCCTCTTTCTCTCTTCCAGAAATCTTCTGGTTGTCTCCTTCAATTCGTTAGAAAATTTTCTTTTCTTTGGTGTTGGATTTGATGCGCCGAGTTTGACTGAGTCGATTAGGGTAGCACGGATTGTAAACAATCGATGGTTAAAATGGGATTTATGGATTAAGGCCTTATTTTGTTCAGTGAAGAGATTATCCTCAGAACTCTGTGGTTTTGATACTCTCTGGGAGGATTGGAAGCAGCACAGGATGGATATGGAGAAAGCTTTGATGACTGAATTGAAGAGGAAGCTTAAGTTGATTCATTAGAAGGCCTAGGTAGAAGGCTTAGATGCACAGGTGGATGCCTAAAGAAAGCAGTGCCTTAACTAAGTCTAAGAAAATTACTTGAATTATTGTACTACTCAGAATGATTATGTATCATACTTGAAGTAATTTCCTACTTAAAATGACAAGTATCTTAACCATATAATGTTTGCCAAGGCTAATTGGGTTAAGCTTTAATGACTGCTTATAAAAAGTTACAATTAGATGGCTATTTAAGATAATATTGAAGATCTGGGGGTCTCAGCAGCAACCTAATCATCATCTAAGTGCTCCAACCATCACTTGGCATCAACTCGAAAAGCATATGGAACCTAGCTGGTGAGGTAGTGAAAGTGATTACATGGTTCGCTTAGCTTTCAGATGAATATACATGATAATTGTTTCAAATTGTTGTAAACTTAGTTAATTACTTGATATAGAGATACCATTGGGTGTTGTATTCTTTTTCTGTTCCTTTTAGATATTTCTGTAATCTTGTTCTTTTTCACAAATCTGTTGTTTCTGATCTTATCACTGATTTCTATCTATACAAATGTTATCTGTAAGTGATAGACTCCTTGAGTATTGGTTTTTTTCTTCTTAATGGTGCCAAATGAAGGGTTTCAAGGTGATACAGATAGCAATTTAGCCAGATCTACATGTTATATGGAACTTTTCAATGGTGTAGATATTTGTAATTCTTTCAAATTTGACACACAAAATATACTTCTTGCTTTGCCTCTGAGAATCTTTATAGGTTTTATTCCTCATGTTAATGAAACTATATGATACATAATTTTTCTTGCCATAAAATATTCTCCTGCTTGTGTTAACTAAACATTGTTGGTATCTTTAATAAAGAATTGACCAATTGTCGAGGGTTAGCGAGAAATACTACATCTTGGAGGTGCTCGCACATGCATGGCCAAGTTAAGATGAACTTTCCTATTATTATGCTTTGTAGAAAAGCATCAATCTTGATTTTGTGATGGAAGGAACTTTTTGGTTCTTGTTTCAGATTTTATATTATAACAATGGTCAATTTTTGAGACCTTGTAAATTAACTATGGAATGAACATGACTGGTGACCTGCTGTTACCAATCATCCGTTAATTCTCTAAATGGACACCATCAATCATCCGACTTGCCCATCACACTAAATACTTTGAACACTTATCCATGACCAGTATAAACTTGGTCAATAAATTTTCTATGCTCTGAATCTTGTTCAATGCTAGTCACAGGGTACAACCAACCTATCTTATACCGATCTTAGATGTATTCTTCATAATCCAACCAAAGTCTCAACATGCTGCCTTTGGATTGTTCCATCTCATATCCCTAGGGGTTGGGCAAGAATGTTTTAATCATCATCATCTGGTTGGGTGAATATTGTTGGAGGGGAATTTCTTGGTCATCTATTGGTTTGAAATCTTTGTGGTTGTCTCTCTGTTTTTACTTTCATTGTTCATCAAAGCATTGGATTGAAATTGCCAATCTATTGGATAATGGTGACACTAGAGAGGTTAGGTAGCATTAAGGAGACTCCATGGGGTCACTTTAGATGATCCCAAATCTTTTACTGGTGGAGAGTTTGACAGTCATATGGTTGGTTGAGATGACTACCTTCAATCAGCTGAACATCAGGAAGTTGAGATCGCATTGTAGGTCAACAGTGGATTGTCAACTAAGAACTTACATTTTTTACGGTGTTTGTTTTAAGAGTTAACTTTGTAATCACATGAAAATCGATCATACTGTGGAGTTGGACAAAATCTTGAACGAATTTGTTGGAGGAAGTCATCAAAGGAATGAGCTTTTCTAATATGGTCCAGCCTGAACAAGGTAAAGGTCAAGGAACATTAGTGAGATTTCATCATTGATCAAGGTTCTTTTTACATAAGCATTGGAACTCCGCAATGATACAACTATTGACATCCTTACTTGAAGATGTTATTAGGGTCACTCTCTAGCAAATTGTTGTGGTTAAGTTTGTCTTGACTCCCAAGCTGGAAATAAGAGATGCCTAGGGCTTTCATTTGCTAATCACGTGCACCAATGTCGGTCTTGTAGGATGGATAGATTGGTGCCAGAGTTTTCTATGTTCCTAGTGGAGAAGCTCTAATTTAGTGGGAGAATGCTGGTGAATCTGTGTAACTGTTGTTGTCTTATATAGATGGGTCTTGTTTGGTGAAAGAAGTGTCTATGGGGTGGTGTCCCATGTGTCCTTGAAAGCTTCTTCATGTTTGGATGTTCAAGAAGTACATATTATTTTCTCACCAATAATGAAATGGTAGAGGAGGACTTGAGTGGTGACTGATAAGGTGTAATGGCCCCTTGTCCATGTAATTTCCTTGTAGGATTCCAGTTTGACATGAGTTTCTTAAAGAAGGCCATGTGGATCTCCATGAAACTTGTGTATGTATCACGTATGGCCCACATCTTATCCCAACAAATTGTGACAGGTTTAGATAGTGTTCCAATAGAAAAAGGTGAAGTAATCGAACACTCATTTTTGGGAAAAAAGTCTTTAAGACTTGATAAAGACATGCCAATTACATATATGTTTGTATCATATTATGTACACCATGGTTTTAAATCTCAGTACTAGACCTGGTTTGGAATCGGTATGAGTCTGATACATACTGATGAACTAACGCAGTGTACGCTGGCATATACGTTTGCATCGAGAAAAAAAAGGGAAGGTGGGGTTGGGGGGAGGAGAAGGAGAAGAGGAGTAGGAGGAGAGGATTGATGTAGGAGGTGTAGGATATTGTTTCAACAGGCTTATAACAAGGTCCCTTTGTCTACAAAACATATTGGTATGTGGTGTCAATTGTTTCAACAGACATAAAACAGTTTGGTGTCTTCTAAAGGCTGTAAATGTATGCACTTTTTTTTTTTCTGAGTTTCATTTGTATAATAAATGGTATATAAGGTGGGTTTTGGGACTTGCTCAGATTTTTGCGTGTTGTTATGTTCAAAATGGTTGGATACAGGGGTTTTAATCTCATGTACCAGTCTTGTACTGGTCTGTATCAGTGTACATGACGTGAGTTGAGGGACAGTATCTGTACATAGGTGCATACTGGATTTCGAGGTTAGCCTAAAAAAGGACTGGAAATCAAGAAAAAAACCCCATTTTTATGGTTATTTGCAATCATATTGAGTTGCTTGGACTCATATCGGTACATCCAGTATCGATACGGGTCTAGTACCTTAGATTGAAGTCCTTGTGATGTTCCTACCACCAAAATAAATGACGTGAGTTGACGGACAGTGGTTTGGGGTCCTCGATCTGATGAGATTTATATTGATATAGTGCATTTGTAGGACTTTGCAGGACTCAGCATGAAACAGCTCACATAACATTCGATCCTGCTTGGGTGCTTTTTCTAGCCTCCCAAAACCCCTCCAACGGGTTACCCAATGGTTAATTGGGTTGCCTCATTACTTATGTATGGTTACCCCATGGTGCAGACATATACTGGGTTCTATCCAATGATTTAAAAAGTGCTAGGTGCTAAAAGGCACTAAGATCCCAAAATGCCCAAGGCGCTAGGCGCTCGCTCAAGCGAAGCGAGGCATTCTGACAGTGGAACTTTCGAACAGGGAGAAAAGAACTATTAAGAGGGGGAGAAAAAGTTACCGACGGTGGAATTTTCGGACGGCAGCGATGGTGGTGGAGGAAATTGCAAACGGCAATAGCGACAGCGATTGACGATAGCAGGGACAACGGTGGAAGCCACGAATGGTGACGTTGTGGGTGGAGGAAGCTTCAGAGGTGTCCGTTGTTGGTGGAGGAAGTTGTGGTTCTCTCCCTCGATGGTGGAAGGAGTTGCATATGGAAGCAGCGGCGGCGAAAGGAAGCTGCGGACAAAGGCTAGGCCGTCGGACCTGTCCGCCGACGACAGAGGAAGCCTTGGTCCGCTGTGTCCGCAGCGGAGGCAAAAGCTACGCTAGGGTTGATGGCTCGGGGTCGTGCGGTGGTGCGGGGGGTGTCTTTTGCGGGCAATAAAGTGGCTAATTGGTTCGATCTAACCAACTAACCACTATTGAATCGAACCAGACTTAAAGTCTAGTTCGGTTGCTCCATTTGAACCGGACACTCACCTGAGGCGCCTAGCACCTGGGTTTAGGTGCGCCCAAGCGGCGCCTCACTGAAGCGCGTCGCTTGGCCCACCCTTGAGGCGCTCGAGCGGCGAGCACCTAGGCGCCTATTTAAACCGCTGGTTCCATCGAGTGGTAAGCATGGTACTCCACTTGTATCGGCGGTACCAAGTTGGTAGCGGTCAGTATCATGTATGCTGGCCCTGTATAGGTCAAGTTTGTTCTACCCCTTGTATCGGTCCTCCATTGGAACGGTGAAGACTGTATGTATCACACTGCTGGATGGTTTGGTTAGATATTTTTCAAGTCCTCATGACTTGTTGTTGTTGAGAATGTTGGATCAGGGTCTACTTGTGAGTGTTTATGCATTAAAGAATTAAATTGTTTTTTCTCACTCCTTTTATTGCTTATGCAGGGTTTTAGAAAGGTTGATCCTGATCAATGGGAGTTTGCCAATGAGGGGTTCCTGAGAGGTCAAAAACACTTGTTGAAGAACATCAGTAGGAGAAAATCAACCCATCCACACAATCAGCAACAGCAGCCTCAAACACAGAGTAGCATTGAGGTGGGGAAATTTGGGTTGGAAGAGGAGATTGAGAGGCTCAAGAGAGACAAGAATGTACTCATGCAGGAACTGGTTAGGCTGAGGCAGCAGCAGCAGGCCACTGATCAGCAATTAAACACCTTAGGTCAGCGCCTTCAAGGTATGGAGCAGCGGCAGCAACAGATGATGTCATTCTTGGCAAAAGCCATGCAGAGCCCTGGCTTCTTAGCCCAGTTGGTACAGCAAAATGACAGCAATCGACGCATAGTTGGAGTAAACAAAAAACGAAGACTGCCTAGGCAAGAAAATAAAGTGGATGGCGAAAGTGCTGTACCCGATGGTCAAATAATTAAATACCAGCCCTTAATAAATGAAGCAGCAAAAGCAATGCTGATGCAGATTTTGAAGTTTGATACGTCTCCTAGGTTGGAATCTTTTGGCAACTCCCAGAACCTTTTGCTTGAGAATTTTTCTTCACCTATGGAAGCTTTTGATGGCAGGAGTTCTTTAAAGAGGATATCTGGAGTTACTCTATCTGAAGTGCCTACGAGTTCAGGCTTTCCATCTTTGCCTACGAACTCTGGGTATTCAACAATGCCCCCTTCTTTGCCATCTGACATTCAATCTTCTTCCATTGTAGCAGATATGGTTGCAACAACTGAAAACCCTCATATGAATACAGGGGCTGGGTCTGTTGCTCCGTCACATACTGCTAATGGTACGTTGAAACTTTCTGAGGGGCAGTCTGCAATGCCTAATGGATTACATAGCTACGTAGGACCTACTGGAGGAAACATTCCTATGAACCCGGAGTTCATGGATCAGCTGGCAGGAATTGATCCTGAAAAGTTTTCTTTTGATACCGATGTGGATATATTAAATGATGATGAGAAGCTTCCAAGCATAAATGATCCTTTCTGGGAACAATTCCTTACTGCCAGCCCACTATTAGGAGATGCTGAAGAGGTAGACTCAGGCATACATGAAACTGAGGAGATGAGGCTAGAATCAGGGGATGACTGGGACAGTTCTCCCAACATGGACCACCTCACAGAGCAGATGGGACATCTCACATCGGAGATGAATAGGCATTGAGAAGGCATGCCTCAGCTTACTTAGTGGTGGATACTGGGAAGCAGTTGGTAAGTTGCATAGCTGTTGCTGCTCAATAGCGAGTCAAACAGACGTGTAAGAGGCTCTGTTCTACTTTGTATTATCTTTAGGCAGTTTACTATCCTGTTGCTTTTGCTGAAGAGAATTTATATAGAATGTAAACTTTCGTGTTGGATCACTCTTTGTCTTATATATGTTCTTCTGTTTTGAGGCCTCCTGGTTCCTGTATAGCATCACTAACCTGCTAGCACCAATCGACGAGCTATTATTTTGTACTGTGCTTGTCCACGGTACAAAATGGACTTCTATATTGGGTTATGACTGGTGAAAAATACATCTCAAACATCCGTCTTTTATATTGATGTTATTGATCACTGCCACTACATGATATATCGATTTCTACTCTTAATGCTTACTCAGCTCAGCTGCCCTCATGAAGAACAGGTATGTTTCTACTGGAGCATCCAATGCTGCAAGTGGTGTGGGATCAAAGACAAAGACAATGTTGCTGCCTAGCAAGAACAAATAATATGATTGATACCTCGATTGGGCCATCTCTATACGACTTTAGATCATGTCCCAGTATTAATTCTTTGATATTCTAATTTTCATGGAGTCACACCATCTACTTCATCAAACACCTCCCCGGCTATGCATTCGGACACTCGAGAAAGAATTGGATTATTGTGTCATGCATCCTCTTTGTTATGTTCTGCATAACTGTGCATTGAGGTATTCTGAAGGGACTCGATTCTTCGATCATTTAACTGCACATACAATATTTAACTAAATAGAAAGTATATGTTGTTATGATCATTATAACGGGTGATCTATACAACATAGATATAACGGGCGATATATTAAAACCATCAAACGGAACATTGTAGGTGGCATCGGGGGCAGGTCTGGAACTAGACGACAGATCCCGTTCGAGTCATCAGTCGCCGCCGCCGCGCCGCCGCCGATTTGATTAAAGCGAAGAGGAGAACAAGGAAGTCACGAGAACAGAGGAAGAGAGCAACGGAGCTGAGTAATAGTGGAAGGGGAAATGGTGTTGTGGGAGATGACGGCGATCACCGCCTACTTCTTGGGCCTCAAGCGAACCTACCGGCTCGCTCTCCGAATCCAACGCCGCCTTGTCGGCCCCAATCATCCCAGGACCCGCCAATTCCTCTACAGGTTCTCTTCTTTTGCGTTTGTTGTAATCGTTCTTCAGTTTCCTCTGGAAGATTTAAAATGAACAAAAATCTGTTTTTTCCCCCTCTTTCTGCGGCTATTTCGGAATACCAACCATGTAAGGTATGGCTGTTGATCGATTCTTATATTATATGAACAAGAAATTTTTTTTAGATTACAATTGTTCTAGTAAAATGATGTCGTCTTTTTGCTTAAAAACCTTGACTTTTGATGGATGGATGTGAATTTAAGGAAGAGTAAGAGATGATGTAAGTGCTTAGTCTTAGCCGTAGTAGTGGTTGATACATGTCCTTAACAATAAGTATTGCTGTAGACGTCGTCTGTTCAGATGCACATTACTTCTTGATGGGTCTCCAACTGAGGTTATCAAATTCTTTGAGACGTATAGTTCGCCAATTATAAGGTTACTCCTGATCATGTAGGTTTCAATTGAGAACACAAGTCTAAGGTTTTACTCCAATAAATTGATCGTGTATTTGAATGTTGGTGTTCAGTGGGAATCCAACAATAGCTATTAAAAGGATTATGGTCGGGTTGAATAAGTGGTGTAGATTTATGCTATGTCATTCTCTGCAAACTTAGGACTCTGCATTTTAGCATTGCTGGGGAGTTCAAATGGTTGAGGGTAGGTTTGGTAGTTAGTATGGGATATGATATAGCCAATCCCTCATTCTGAAAAGGAAATCAAGGAGGGTACATTATGGTCCTTTTGAATGGCCTTGCTGATGACTCATGCTTTCTCTTTTACTTTAAGATGGTAGCAGAATCCTGCAGCTATTAGGATAAGAAATCATTCAGATTCTTTGATACATAATTATTGGACTTTGTTAGGCCTTTCATATTGGTGACAAGTACATCTAAAATTATCAGTAAATTCATCAGTTTAAGTGTCATGCAGCAGTTCTAAAATTATCAGTAAATTCATCAGTTTAAGAGTCTCAGGGGCACTAGTAATGAGGATTGGTGACATACTGTATTTGATGCTTTTGCTTTTCCAATTGAGTCAAATATGCTTCTTGCAAAATTATATATCTCTAATGGTTGAGGTAACTGCTAACAGGCTTGCTACGATATTTGCATAGAAGATTGTTCTTTCTTGGTCATTCTAGTCATTTTTTGGTTTCAGAGTTGTTAAAGGTTCAGTGCATATTGAGGCTCCAAGCTCTCTTACAAGCTAGGCATGAGGCCAAGGAGAGGCATGCACCTTGGTTAAAGGATGTAAGTTACCAACTTCCTAGTATCCATATTAGAAGTTGGGGACTATAGGATTTGGACACAGGATTCGACTAGTAGTTCAATTGTAGGTCGCTAAGGCCAAATGTACAAGGAAGACATGCAAGACTATACAATGCAAGTTTCAAGATTTTGCTTAGCTGCAGAAAAAGTTGACACCATAAGGTAGAATTCACTATCTGAATCAAATTATGAATATCATTAGGTAGATTTAGCATCTAGAAAGGTTTAGTTTAGTAAACTGTAAAAGAATTTTTTAAAGATCTTAATTGGTTGAAGGGAATATTTTGTAGTCACTTATTTTTCCTTCACAGTTAATATTCCTTTCATCTTCGTTACATTTCTTTACTGACCATATAAAATCTCTTTGTTTTAAGATTGTCTTTCCACTTAACAAAATTTATCAATTGCAACATTCTTTTGCTGTTAAATGTTTCTTATGATAAATTTCTTTCAACAATTTTCTATTATTAAAAATTCCATAGTAAGGGAACCATCACAGGGAATTGACGAGGGCCTGAACTTGAGAAGGTGATGACAGTTTAGGAAAAAGCCTAGCCTCTTCTAGGGCTCCAAACAATTATCACATTAGTGAGAAATAATTTCCAATGTCCATCTTGTCTTACTTCATGGATTCAGTTTGATGGTCATTTCTGAGTTGCAAAATTTACAAGATATTGCCTTTCCTGATAAAATAATATTTTTTCTTAAAAGCCTAGTTTACTCACTGAGTGGTAAATTAGCCAACTAGATGTTCTTGAAGAAATTGCATAAAGTATCGTTTGTTTGTTCTAATTGTAAAATCAGGATATTTCTTTCTTCCCAGAAATTAAATTTTTTTCAGGAAGATTTTAATCTCAGCTTTTTGTTGATTCTTGATTTTCACTGCAACAATTAATCTTAATTATTTTATTGTACAGTAGGGTAAAAGAGGACTGATATTGGTGTATTTTTATTCTTTCAAAAAACATATTGGTGTATTTAGCAATATAAAAGGAAAACTTGTAAAGTGAGATATTAAGAACAGGACAAGAGTATGAATTGGATATTAAGAATGCCCTGTGTCATTTGAATAATATGCCTTTGATACTGAAGTTCTGGTCCATCTGCAACCTCGTTTAATTAAAACCTAGAACATCCAATGAATGATACTGATGTTCTAGTTTGACAAAATCTTCTAGATGGAATACTGTTCTCCTTTTTCCCCCATTTGATGGTGGCAAGAGTTATTCATATTTTCATTGAAATGCAGTTGTTCAAATTTCCTTGGTCTCTAAGAATGCTATTGAGCATGCTAGCAGGCACTCGCCTTTGTTGTTTGTAGACTATAGGAACTATCTTTATTGTGCCTCTTCTGAATAGTTATTAATCGAAAATCATTTTTATGATGTTTCATAGTTCCCAAGTTTGTCTTTTGCTTTTCTCAGGCGCACACGAAGTGTGTTCGATGTGGCAGTCAAAGTTCACAAAAACATACAGCAGAGGGACAAAGAAGTAGGTAGGAATCTGGGGAACTGGATCCTCCGTTGGCTCCATCGCATGAAACCTTCAGCAGAAATATGTCCACCAGTTCTGGAGGAACCTACCAGCATGAACATTTCAAAGCATGCTGCAAGTTCTAGCCAGCCTCTTGGGGCCAAGGAGGCCAACAACAAGGCCCCCAAAAAATCTGATGGACGAGTGCTATTCACTCCCTTGAACTCAAGGTCGACTTCCTTTCCATCCATGTCCATGATGCTGCAGCCGAGAAATTCCATGGACTGGAATTGCCAACAGAGGCACATATCCCGCTCCACACCTTATGGTATATCATTCCAGCAAAGAAGAGGGTTGGCAGGTGTTTTCCGAGACGATATTTCTCAGTGGATGCTGCACTAGTAAGAAGCCGCACCTGTCTCCCCTTCCACCCTACCATGGTCAGCATCCTGTGGCTTAAACTCCTCTCTGCATGATAAATGCCTGGTGGATGATTGAGCAGGGTTGCTGTCCATGCTTTCAACAGCAAAAAACATCAAGCAGCAGCTTTCCATTAATATAAACACAACTGGTACCAATTTTTTTATGTTGGTTTTCCTGAAGACATTTTGATCACAGATCATCTGTGAGTTCCTGATCAATCCATTGTTTTTGCTCGGTGAACACAGTCATATGATGTGATACACTCGTTTGCTGCATAGATTTCTGCATCTATTAGTTTCAAGCTCTCATGGTTGCAATTCTCTTCATGTTGGTAAATGCTGATATTTTTCTATAATTGTTTCGTCAAATATATATACCTCTTCTTATTACTATGTCTTAACATTGAATTGTCGGTATCATTCTGGCAAGAACAGCAGGATTTCAGGTACGAACAAAGAGTGTTGCCATTTGGTCTCAAACAGTGACGATCTCTTAAAATTAGGCTCTTAACAGTCTCCTTTCAGTTTGAGATTGAAAGGAAAGTGATGGTCGAGGATGAGACGACAGTAAACGTCAAGCAGATTCTGGTACTTCAACTCACAAGTGGTTGATAGCTCAGTTGGCGTCCATGGAGGATTCAACAGTTTCAGATGCCAGTAATGAAGTAGCTGCTTCATCACTTAAATTCTCTATCGAAACATGGATGAAGCTTCTGCTTCTGAGGAGGATTCCGTCAAGCATTCCAAACCTCGCTTCTACAAATTCCGTGAAGTGAGGAGGATCACTTGTATTGCATATTATGTATTATACTATCAGATCAGATTTTGTTTCTACAAATTTTTCGATTAAAGTAACAAATGCTGCCACAATGTGTGACATAAAAAACCTTACTTTCTTTTCTTGAGAGCTTTTTCCTCACTTTTAGATTCATTTATCACTTGCTCATCAGGTCGAAAAATAGAAAAAAATCAATATAATTATCTACTACACATTAGTAAATAATAATAATAATAATAATAAAAAAGGTAAAACCATCGATGTATTTTATTTTTACGATCAACGTAAAACTAAGTTCCCATCACACCTTTTCAGGGATGTTGATGACGTGTTCAAACGACGATACCACTAGGTCCAAGGAGTACATCAGACACGTGAAGTGCCCGATAAGCCATGGGTTAGTGCATCCGACGAAAACCTATGGCCACAGCTCGATAGCACTTGGAGGGTGTCGTCGCTGTCAAACTCAATCAGGCACACAATCCATTCTAACCCAACCATCCCCTATCTACCACCTGCGACTTCGATGTGCGTCACTATCGACAACATCACCAGCGTGATTGGGTCAAGCCCCCTTATCATCCGTTGTTAGCATAAAAACCATTTTAAGCTTCTATTATGCAAAAAATTTTAATTTTAAAATCTAAAATCAAATAATAAAATATTATATTTATGATACATATCTTTTGATGTCATTCAAAAAACTTTTATTCGATCTATAGGTGCACCATTGTTGAATCTGAAAGTTATAGCGATACTAATATGTAACGAGAATTAAACTCGTATTATTTTCTCTTCCTATCTTCATAGGACAGTTATGAACAATGGATCAAGGACAAATGGGAGATGAAAGAAGATCAAATCTGAAAGCTATAGTGATATCGATCTACAAGGAGAATTAGACTTGTCTTCTCCTCTCTTCTTATCCTTCATAGGACTGCTATGAGCAATGGATTAGGGACAAAGGAGAGATAAGAGAAGATATGTAATCTCTCGTTGGCTAGTTTACATAACTAAGGAGAGATAAGAGATCCATAATCTCTCAATAATATCACATATCCCCGTCTTCTCTTATCTGCATGTATTTATGTATATGCTTTCACATTGAGTCCATTTGAGGTCTTATTTTTATAGGTGAGAGTAAAGGGTCTAGGATAAGTACTTATAAGAGTCTCTCTTATCAAGGTCGTCTCCTAAGGAATCCTACCATAATTGAACTTTCTTTTTACTGGTCTATTATCGTAATCAGAATCTAATCTTATCTATAATATATTTTACCTAATTAGATAGAATAACAAAATATAATATTCTTCTATTAAGTCTTATTATCAATGTCAATCATTAATTGGTAAGATAAAAATAATTAAAATAATTTTTTATTTAAAAATAAATTTATTTAATTAGATTATGAAAATAAAAAATATATTTTACATGTACATACGAATTTTTATAAAATAGGTTAATAAGTCCAATAAATATAATAATTCATTAAATCTAACTATCAATACGAGTATAATGATTATATATCATCAATATCATACTTATCATAACACTTTTATTTAATCTATGGGTGCACTTTCATAGAAGCTCTAGCGATATCAATCTATGAGCAATGAATTAGAGATAAATGAGAGATGAAAGAAAATTTATAATTTTTTATTAACTGATTCATATGATTAAAGAGAGATAAGAGAAAATTTATAATTTTTTAATAATGTCACATATTTTTATCTCATCTTTTTTGCATATCTATATATCCATGTCTCCGCCTCTGTACGGAGTCCCTAAGAGGTATTGTCCTTTCATAGATAAAAATAAAGGTATAAGATAATTAATTAGAAAAGTCCCTCACATCAAGATCATATTCTAAGAAATTTTACTATAATTAGATTTTCTTTCTATCCATCAATGAAATCAAAATTTAATCAAATTTATAATATATTGATCATATAATATAATATTTTTTTCTTTCTTTTATCTCTCCTCCTCGTAATATGAGTAGAGCGGGTGAAGGGCAAGAACGAAGAGTAAAGTATCTGACCCTATAACGAGCCTCGAGTTCATGTTCTATATTTTTATAAACGAAATATTTAAAATAAATAATTAGAAGCATCGGCTAAGCACGAGGCGAGCAGGCGAGAATGAAGAGTGAGGTGAGGACCAAAGAGCGTCTGACGAAAGAGAAAACATGGGGATGGATTGGTCGACGTAGAACAAAGGCTTGCCATAAGGGACGGCCGGAGCCGTCGTCATCCCCGGGGATGGACGGCGACAGGGCCGTCTCCGGAGAACCAGTCATGGCCGGCGCCATGGTGATAAGCGTCCTTCGTTTCGGCGGCGGGATCGTCTCCAAGCGCGTATGTATGTATGTTCAATGGTGTTTGTGCTGTTGCTGCAGTGGGAGGCCAGTCAAGGCCACAATGGGGCCCGCAACTCCTTCTCCAATTACGAAGGGTACGTAACGGCGGGCCAAAAAGCAGGAGGTCACGGACTTCGTCCATCGACACTTGCAAAGAGAGCGACATGCAAGAGTTACCGATGCGTGCCATCTGCGCTCCTCTTTAATCCCAGCCTTCCACTCACACAACGTTCATCACACATACGACTCCTACAGCTGCGTCAAAGGATCGAAGCAAGGATCAAGATTAAGATCACGTAACTCTTTTGGATGCTATATGTTCTTCCTTCTTTTGCTTGGAAAAGGAGTCGAGCTAAAGGGAATAATAGAAAGTCATTAACTCTATAACAAATCATAAAGTGTGAATTATGCTAAATGACATGAACTCTTGCTCTCGGTTACCAAGACGTAAGCAGAAGAAAGAAGAGATTAGGTCGAACACATGTAGGAAAGGCTTGAAACAAACAAATCACTCCAAGGAGACGATGATGCCGTGGGCGATGCTGGCCAACCTGCCGAAATCCTTGTCCACTGCGGCCAAAGTAAAGGATCCCTTGGCATCCTTGAAGGATTCCTCGCACTTGTCCGCCGCGTTGACGGCGCCGCCCACCAACGCCGACGCCCTCGGATAGAGCCGGTTGGAGAGGTTGTCGAGCGCGTCCTTCATGTGCTCCACCGCGTCCCCGTACACGTCCAAGCAAGCGCTGAAGCAATGTTTCACCTTGGGGTTGGTCTCCAGGTCCATCAGCTCCTCGATCTTGGCCTCGGTGCTGGCCGCGTGGTCGACGGCCAGCCTCGTCGCGACCACGGCGATCTCTCGCAGGTCGACGGACCCGGACAGCGACGTCACCTTGCCGAGCGCCTTCACGCAGAAGTCGTAGCCGACGGAGGCCTGCTTGTTGGCGACGAGCTTGCAGGCGTCCTCGACGGTGGCGGGGCTGGTGCAGGTCTGCTGCCGGACGGCCGTAGGGGACGCACCGGAGGTGGTGAGGAGGACGGCAAGGTAGAGGGAGAAGAGAGGTCTCATCTTGCGGAGAGGTGAGAGGAGAGAAGGGGCTGATGAGGAGAGGAGGAAAGGGTAGAATGAGGTACTTATGAAGAGTGTGGTGGAGACCTCTTCTTCGTGTGGGGGGGAGAGAAGAGCATTGAATCGTTCATAACTAGCGAGTCTAACGTTCGATGAGTGAGGGTGAGAGAGAAGGAATTGAAGCTTGTAGTGGCCACTCATGGACGCCATTTCAGCAAATGCTTGCGCGTGGAAGCAAGTTTCTGATTGGGTTTTAGCTACATAAACGGCACATAATTGTTGTGATCGGTTTCATGGCCGTAATATAATATGATTCGCATGTATTAGATATTAGTAGTTTAAGAGATAGGAGAAGAGGCAGAAAGACTCAAGTGTATAATTGTATTATCGACTCATATGATATCGCACGAAGTTGGATTGAGAGCTTCGTCGGGCTCGTGATTTAGATGGATTGGGTCAAGCCGAGCTCGGATGGTTCTTTCCGTGTGGCCCAATTGAGGGTTCCCATGGGAAGTTATTATCGTTATTTGTGACTCGAGGTAGATTATGATGAAAAATCGATGGATTTGTTTTTCTAGTATTTGATATTTTAATCATCTCATATATCAATTATTTGATATTTCTAGAATATTTAAGATCACCATAAGTGGAGACTCGATAGGTTTTTTTCGGGCGTACTCGATAAATATTCCTCTGATGCTTAAGTAGGTGAAGTCGGAAGATTTGATAGATAGAAACATAAGTTGATGTTTTTGGATAACCTAAGGGTGTACTTGGGAAGTATTTTCATAGTGAATTTAGGTAAATGTTGAATTGAAATGTTGCGAGTTAAGTTACAATATGATTACGTAGTATCGAGACTAGCGTTGAGCCTTAGGTTATAGAAATAATTTGACGAAGGGTTGCTCGTGTTTTTATTTTTGAACTTTAAAATTATTTAATTTTTTAATCATTTTAAGTCATACCTATATGAGAAAAAA
>LVTN01000427.1:215099-237154 GCA_001649415.1 Musa itinerans | reverse complement strand
AAATCCTTGGCCTCTTGAATGACCATTACTTTACGGTCTCAACTCTTTGGAAGGGATCTCAAGATTTTATTAATAAGTTCAAAATTAGAAAATCTTTTACCAAGTCCTTTTAGACCATTGACGACATCCGTAAATCGGGTGTACATGTCTCTAATGGTCTCACTCAGTTTCCTCCGAAACAACTCATAAGTATAAACTAAAAGATTAATTTTTGACTCCTTTATTTTACTAGTGCCTTCGTGAGTAACTTCGAGTGTGTGCCAAATATCAAAAGTCATTTCACAGATCGACACTCGATTGAACTCGTTTTTATCCAAAGCACAAAACAAGGCATTCATAGCCATGGCATTTAAAGCGAAAATCTTCTTCTCTAACTCATTCCAATCATTCATTAGAATAGAAGACTTTTGAAATCCATTTTCTATAATGTTCCATAATTCGAAATCCATAGAAATTAGAAAAATCCTCATTCTAGTCTTCCAATAGGTATAATCCGTTCCATTGAGCATGAGTGGACATGTAATTGAGTGACCCTCTTGGTTGTCGGCAAATGTCATCTCTCTTGGGTTTCAAACCAAATGAGAGTGACCAGACTCTTATACTAATTGTTAGGATCAAGAGCAACACTAAGAGGGGGGGGGGTGAATTAGTGTAGTGAAAAAATCATTGATTTCAGAAAGTACTCATTCCAATTAAATCTATTTCAGAAAGATATTGAACTTGAAGACATTCGTAAGAGAAAGTTAAGGGAGATTGCAGTAATGTAAATTGCTCAAATAGAAATGCAAACTAGAATTTAGAGTGGTTCGATCGTTGTGACCTACATCCACTTTGGATTCCTCCTCCATCGAGATCACCAGCATCCACTAATAGCCTTCTTTCAATAAGAGAATACCAACTACCTTTTACAGCTCTTTCTCCTTTTACTGGGTGTAGGAGATAACCCTTACAAGCTTCACTTCTCTTTCTTAGATGGTTACAAAGTTAAGAGAGGGAGGGGAGGACTCTTTCTCACTTTTAAAACACTTTAATACTGTAGAAATTCAATATTATGTTAACACTTTTCATGTCCTTTCATGCAGAAAAGGATAGGGTATATATAGGCCTCAATGACTTCTGAATTGGAGCCAAAAAGTGTCATTTCCCCGGTTTTCGGGATACTGACGATACCATTGCCATTATTGAGTGGTACTACCACCTACAGACTAACCTACAGACTAACACTGGGCGGTACCACTGCCTAGTCTGGGTGGTACCACCGCTCAAAACACCTCGAAGATTGAGTCCCAAGCGGTGCCACCGCCGGCCATGATTTCAGGTGTTGAATAGGCTATTCAATCTGGCCCAATTCAGCCCTGTTTAGGGTCCAATTGGCCCCTAATTGAGTTAGTGAGATCACCTCTCAATCCTAACTCAATTTATGGTCTAACTACAATAATTAAGATATTTAACAAAACATTCTAGTTCCGGAATGTCAATTGTTCTTTCGGCGAGCATCCGACGATCTTTCGACGAACTTCCGACGATCTCTCGACAATGTTCCGACAGACTTCCGGCAAGCTCCTAGACTTCTTGGTTGGTTCCGACAGAACTTCCGATGAACGTCCGGACTTCCGATGAACTCTCGAACTCCCAATGAATTCTCAATCTTAACTTCGGCACAACGTTTGCTTTATGTCTTACTATTATCGTAGTTAATCTTGCATACTTTTCTCAATATATAGATTAGATCAAACAATTTACCGATTGATTTCATCATCAAAATTCAAGATTCAACACATGCATCATTAAATCATCAAGCATGATTTCATTAAACATAAAGCATTTTCAATCAAAATCATTTTGTTTCGGCTAGTGAGCTTTGTGAAATGTGTTGGATCTCCGGTCATAAGCCATAAGTATCCACAATCAAGATTTTATCTTTGCTCCTAACTTTTGATTTTAGAGAAGTCTACAAGAAGGGTGGGTTTATTTTAGGTACCCATTTAGCTTTGGGTCCCTCATGGTTTGATCTATCATTCTTAATTTTTGGTATTAAATCATTCATGGTTCCTTGAGAAACCCAAACCAACTTATGTGAGCCATACTTTTTGAATGGGCATTTATATGCAAAATGACCACATCTACCATAAAAATTACACTTAACCTTAGGGGTAACATGCAATATGGGTCCTTTAATAAAAGTAGTTGCCTTTTATTTAATGTAATTACTCACAAAGCCGATTCCTTCCTTTCTAACTCTTATTAGCAATAATCATATTTAAAGATTTACTACCAATTTTAAATTTATCTAATATTTGTTGTAAAACTAAATTTTCCTTTTGAAGTGAGTCTAGCTCTTTATACTTAGTGCAAGGAGTTAACATACAATTATTATGCTTATTTTTTAATTTTTTAAATTCATTAATAAGAGAAGCATGATCCTTTTTTAATAATTAATAATTATTACTAACTAATTTAAATTTATCAAATAAATCATGGAAAGCATCAAGCAATTCATTGGAAGGTAATGGAGTTTCGGTTGAGTCATTTACCTCATCGTCGAGAGCCATCAAGGCGTAGTTCGCCACTTCATCTTCGGAGACACTCGATTCATCCCAAGTCACCTTGAGTGCTTTCTTCATCTTTGGTAGCTTCTTCTTTTTAAGTTCATTTTTATTTTTTCGATTCTTGTTTTATGAACCTTTTAAATTTACTTGTGAGGAGTTCAAAGTCATCATCACTTGAGCTTTTGCTCAAGTGGTCTTCATTTGTTCTAAGTGTTAAATCCTTCCTATTATTTGGCAGGTTGTTATTATGTTTATCAAGTTCATCATGTACCTTGTACGTTATTTTATAGGTCATTAAAGACCCGATAAATTCTTCAAGCGAAAAGTTATTTAGGTCATTTGCCTCTTGTATTGTAGTTACTTTTAAATCTCAATTTTTAGAAAGTGATCATAAAACTTTATTAACAAGTTCAAGATTTAAAAAACATTTACTAAGAGCTTTTAAACCATTGACAACATCTGTAAAACGGGTGTATATATTAATAATGGTTTCTCTTGGCTTCATTCGAAATAGTTCAAAATCATGCATCAAAAGATTTATTTTAAACTCTTTAACTCTATTCGTGCCTTCATGAGTTACTTCTAGTGTGTATTAAATCTCATATGTAGTTTCGCATAAAAAAATATGATTAAACTCATTTTTGCTCAAAGTACAAAATAGAGTGTTTATAGCTCTAGCATTTAAAGAAAAAATTTTCTTCCCCAAATTATTCCATTCATTCATTGGATTAAAAGACTTTTGAAAACCATTTTTATTGATATTCCATAAATTGAAATATAAAGAAAGCAAGAGAACTCTCATTCGAGTTTTCCAATACGTGTAGTCCATCCCATTGAACATAAGAAGACGAACGATAGAAAGACTCTCTTGATTGCCAATAAAAGTCATTTCTCTTAAGTGTTAAACCAAATAAGAGAAATGTGACTTGATACCAACTATTAGGATCAATTCGGGACTAAGAGGAGGGGTTGAATTAGTGCTTTCGTAAAATCACATCGGCTTGAAAAATATTCATTTAATAAAGTCATATCGGAAAGACATTTAAACTTGAAACATTTGCAAGTGTAGTAATGAGCATGTAAAGTAGTTGCAAAATAAATAAATAAGCAGAGAAAGGGAGGCACACTAATTTTATAGTGGTTCGGTCATCGTGACCTACATCCACTCATAATTCCTCTTCACTCGAGATCACTAGCTTCCACTATCGATTTTCTTTCCAAAGGGCAAAGATCAATTACCCTTACAACTCTTTCTCCTTTTCACAAGTTCAGGAGAGAACCTTTACACCCCTCTATTACAAGTGTTCCCTCACACTCTCCCTTAGAACAACCTTTAAGTATATAGAGGAGGGAACTAAACATTTTAATAAGGATTGCAACTTTAGAATCACAAGGTTTTGTTCTTCTTTTCGTACTTCCTCAAGTAGAAAAGATTAGGGTATTTATAGACCCCAAATGACTTTAAAAATTGGAGCCAAAATTTGAATCCCTAGGATTTCGGGGTACTAGCGGTACCACTGCCAGTACTAGGTAATACCATTGCCAATACTTTCTAACATTGGATGGTACTATCGTCTAGTCTAGCAGTACTACCGCTTGACACCTTGACACTGTGCAGTACCACCGTCTAGTCTGGCAGTACCATCATCTAACACAGTTTGGAAGACTATGTCTGGATGATACTATTGCTCAGTCTAACGGTACCACCGCCTGACACAGTCTAGAAGACTATGTTTAGACAATACCACCGCTAGACCCTGCTATAGGACACTAAATGGGCCAAACAACAAGCCCAATTTAGCTTTGATTTAGGCCTAATTGGCCCCTAATTGAGTTGGCATTATTTCACCTCAATACCGACTCAATTAAACCTAAACTAACTCAATCCAGACAAATTATTATAAAGCATAAATTATATATTGTCTGGCATGTCATTGGTTCTTCTAGCGCTTCGTTTGATCCTTCGGCGCATCATCCTCTCCTTCGGCGTATTGCCCAATCAACATGTTGACTCCCGCAACTTTCGATCTCCTTGGCACAATGTTTGATCCTTCGGCTCGATACCCGAACTCATGACACAAAGTCTTTCTGTCGGCACGTCGACGAATCCTCCGACCCGACATCCAATCTCCTGATATGTTCAACTCCGACCCAACGTCTGATTCCTGCTACTTCAATCAATTTGCCTCTCCTTGATCGAAGCTAGTCATGCATCACTCAAAATGCAGATTAGATCACAAACTCATCAATTGATTTTATCATCAAAATCTGATATTCAATACACGTGTCGGATGAACTAAATATCGCACTTCAAACCCCTCTTCAAAAAGCCCTAAAACGTACCTTCATGAAAGGGATAAATGATAGAGAACAAATCATTATCACATGGTGCCCAAAGTGAGAAGAGAAAACAAAGTTTCTTTCTTACTATTTATGGTAAGAAACATAATCACAAGTTTTATTCTCATCATTTATGGCAAGAAAGACATTCACAAGCTTTCTTCTCACCATTTATGATGAGAAAGATAATCATAAACTTCTTTCGTACCATTTAGAACTATATATAAAAACTTACCTCTGACATAGAAAGAGAGAACTTTTTCTTGAACTATTAACATCCATACTAATATACCTCGACTTACTGAGTTGAACATCGAAGGGATTAGATCGAGAAATCTCTTTTGACCTTAGTCTTTATGCAGGTGACACTTCAAGAGCTTGGCATTCTCACCTCAGAGACATATAGGATAGTCCTATGCATCTAAGTCTAAATCATATTGGACTAACTAAGAGGGCAATGATATTTTTTTCCTAATACCTATAACCCTGATTGATGGTAAGGTATCTTTTCTTTTATTCATGCTTGGCTTATACTATAATATATTATGTTAGACTAAGGTGAATCATATGTCATTTGGGATTATATTTCTTCTCAAATTTCAAGATGAGGTGTGATTTCTTATAGGACTCAAATTAATACAATAGGTGAGACAAAAAAATACCATAAGTGAAATCTATGGTTTCATTACTCTCTTGATCAATCTCATTTCTATTTGTGTGGAAATATTCTCAAAATCAAATCTCCTATGTTTGTTAGGACCTTAGTATCTGATTTAGATAATGATTAAGGTTAATTGTTATTGTTGTGCTAGGAGTCATGACATTAATCAAAAATCAAAGATGATAATTGTGTCATATCCTCTTTTTAATATATTAATGTCTATTTTTGTTTGAAAGTTTTTATTTGTCATCTTTTAGTCACCTAAATGTTTCATTATTATTTATGGCAGACATGCATATACTTGGTCTTTGTTACCTATATTCAATATAGGGTTATTGTTGTCATTCTATTGCTAAAATTTTATAGGATTTAATTATATTTATGGTATTGGTTTCTTATGTTCATTCACACTATTCAAAATATAGAGCCAATAATGGACAGTATATTGGAGTTAAAAAAAATAAGCCCATTAAGTTAAAGTTATTATTTACATCAGAATCACATAAAATGTGATGGCCTCCTAGTAATCCTATTTGAAAGATTATCCAATTTGTTATGATCTAATCAGACAACTGATTTATTATTTTGTTACTCATAAACTAAAAACTTAAAATACTTAAGTATGGATTAATAATATTAAACTATACCCATTTTTGAAGTAGGAATAAATTTATGATGTTACAATATCCCCACTTAAGAATACATACCTTACAATCAAACATTTGTATATTATATATATGAGGCTTATCATACTAGTGGTTCCACTATTGTAATATATCTCTAGTTTCATCTAAGGTAGCTTATTTCTACTTAAGCCTCTCAGCCTAATATAATGACAGCCTTGATACCACTTGTAATGCTATATTTGTTAGGACTATGACGGCATTAAGAGAGGGAGGTAAATTAGTGCTTACATAAAAACATCGGTTTGAAAAATTCTTATTCGATGAAAACCGATATCAGAAAGATGTTAACTTAAAAGCATACGAAAGCATAGTGATATTAAGAAATTAGTTTGCAATATAAAAAAGAGGCATGAAGGAAATGTAAACCAAGTTTTATAGTGGTTCGGTCGTCGCGACCTACATCCACTCCTAATTCCTCTTTACTCGAGGCCACCGGCTTTCACTACCGATTTTCTTTTAATGGACGAAGATCAACTACCCTTACAACTCTTTCTCCTTTTCCTAGGTTCAAGAGAGAATCTTTATACCCCTCTTTTACAAGTGTTCCCTCACACACCTCCCTTAAGACTATCACTAAACTCTCGGAGGAGGGACTCTATACTTAAAAGAGCTTATAACCTTGGAATCACAAAATTTTTGCTCTATTTCCATGTGTCTTCAAAGCAAAAATTTGTGGGGTATTTATAAACCCCAAATGACTTCAAAACTTAGAGCCAAAGTTCAAATCCCAAGGTTTCCGGGGGTACTGGGCGATACCACCGCTAGTACTGGGCGGTACCACTACCTACCTATCTGACACTATATGGTACCATCGCCTGACATAATAATATTAGGCGGTACCATCACTCAGTCTGGTGATACCACCACCTGACACAATCTTAAAGACTGTGTTTAGGCGATACCACCACCTAGTCTGGGTGGTACCACTGCTAGACCCTACTACAGGATACTAAATGGGCCAAATAGTAGGCCAAATTCAGCCCTGATTCAAACCCAATTGATCTCTAATTGAGTTGGCACTATTTCACCCCAATACTGACTCAATTAAACCTAAACTAACTTAATCTAGATAAATTAATACAAAGCACGAATCATATGTTGTTCGGCATGTCATTGGTTCTTCCGGCGCTTTGTCTGATCCTTCGGCGTATCGTCCGATCCTTCGACGTATTACCTAATCGGCATGTTGACTCCCGTAACTTCTAATCTCTTTGGCGTAATGTCCGATCCTTCGGCCAATGTCTAATCTCCTGACATGTTCAACTCCGACCTAATATCTGATTCCTCCTACTTCAATCAATTATCCTCTCCTTGATCAAAGCTAGTCCTGTGTCACTCAAAATGCATATTAGATTACAAACTCATCAATTAATTTCATCATCAAAATCCGAGATTCAATAATCTCTCCCTTTTTTATGATGATAATCAATTGATGACGGAGTTTAAACTAAATTCCCCCTATCAATATGTCATATTGATGGAAACTTTAAATTTAGAAAATCATGACTATTTCATCATTGCATGCATCATTATCATAAGTTAAAGTATTGCATGCATAATACCAAATCATCATGTATATGATTTTAAAATATAAAATCATCATTACATACATGATTCCAAATCATCATGGTATCAAAATATCAAAGTACATTACATCCTACCATGTATGATTATCATCATACCTTCTCTCCCTTTATCATCAATAAAAAGGAGAAGTGCAACTATCAAGTTTTTGAGATATAAATTCAAATTATTACAGTATAAACATAATTTCAAGTTTTTGAAATATCATTGCATATATCATCATACAAGTTAGCATGTTTTTCATATATAAAAGTTAGCAAAATTTTTGCATCTTTTGAGATGTACAAGATAGCATGTTTTTGTATCTTTTTGAAACGTGCAAGCTAGCAAATTTAACAAGTTTTACATCATTTTCGAACAAGCAAGCTAGCAAATTTTATCTCTATCTCCCCCTTTGTCATTATCAAATAGAAGGGAAGAATACAATTTTGTAATTCTTTTCTCTTTACATCAATTTTCACATCTTGACAAAGATAAATTTAAAACAAATATAAGGAGGTATACAATTTATGAATAAATAATGATATGAAAGATACAATATCAAAAATCATTTGAATATCAAAAGACATTATTTATTTTAACAAATCTCTTCTTTTATAAATAGCAAAAAGAAATATAAGAGAATATAATGGTAAAATATCTTGATTCATGCATAAGAAATCTCATGATTCATATAGAATATCTCATCTTAAATAAAATGCAAGAATCATACGAGAATAAAGAGTAAGAGATCTTGATTCAAAAAAAAATTTCAAGTTATAATTCCAAGGAATCAAGAGAAAAATCATCATTCATTTAGATAATATTCCTCTTTAGTAAATAACGAAAAGAAAATTTGGGAGATCAAAGATCTTGATTTATAAAAAAAATCTTAAGTATCAAGTTGATGATTCAGATAAAACTCATTCACATTTAATTTGTAAAATCATCAAAATCACTTTCTTAGCTCAAGAGATTCATAAAATAGATTCATCACTAAAAATCACTTGTTAAAAAATCAAAAAGCTTTAGAGATATTTTCAAGAAAAATGCATTCTCCCCTTTTTTTTCTCAATTTAAGTGATTTTATTTCATACAAGCATGCCCAAGTTTTTTTGTGCCAAATTAAAACATGCATCATTATTTAAAACCGAAAAAGCAAATTTTATCATAAAAATCATCAAGATCAATAAACCATAAATCATAAAAATCATCATGCATAACTTTAAAATATAAACTCATTAAGCATGATTTCATTAAACATAAAGTATATTTAATCAAAATCATTTTGTTTCGGCTAGTGAGTTTTATAAAGTGTGTTAGATCTCTAGTTTGAGCATCCAATATCAAAATTTTATTTTTGCTCCTAGCTTTCGATTTTAGAGATGTCTATAAGAAGATGGATTTGTTCTAGGTACCTATTTAGCTTTGAGTCCTTCATGATTAGATCTATCTATTTTGATTTTTAGCATAAAGTCATTTATAGTTCTTTTAGGAACCCAAACTAATTTATACAAGCCATACTTCTTGAATGGACATTTATATCTAAAGTGTCTACACCTATCACAAAAATTATATTTATTTTTATGGGAAATAAGTAATGTGGATCCCTTAACAAATAAAGTTGATTTTGGTTGAGTGTTGCTACTCACAAAACCGATTTCTACTTTTCTATGTACATGACCCTTATTGGCAAGAATCATATTTAATGATTTGCTACCAATTTTAAAATTTTCTAATGTTTGTTTTAGTAATACATTTTCATTCTTATCTAAGTCTAACTCTTTACATTTTATGCAAGGAGCTAACTAACTATCATTATGCTCATTTCTTAATTTATCAAATTCACTAACAAGAGAAGCATGCTCCTTTTTTAACAACTTATATTTTTTACCAACTAGCTTACATTCATCAAATAAATCATGGAAAGCATTTAGGAACTCATCATAATGTAAAGACATTTTGGTTGAGTCATTTACCTCATCATCGAGAGCCATCAAAGCAAAGTTTGTCACTTCATCTTCATCGGTTTACTCCTCATCTTCGGATGTACTCGATTTGTCCCATGTTGCCTTGAATGTTTTCTTCTTCTTTAGTAGCTTCTTTGATTTATAACAAGTTATCATGTCATTTTTAAGTTCGCTTTTAGAATTAGTCTTTTTCATTAACTTTTTAAGTTTATTTGTCAAAAGTTTTATGTCATCATCAATTGAGCTTTCGCTCGAGTGGTCTTCTATTGTTCAAAGTGTCAAATCTTTCTTGTTCTTTGGAATATTGTTCTTATGTTCATCAAGTTTATCATATGCCTTGCACGTCATTTTATAGGTCATCAAAGACCCGATAAGTTTTTCAAGTGGAAAATTATTTAGGTCATTTGCTTCTTGAATGATAGTTACTTTTGAATCCCAATTTTTAGGCAGAGAACGTAAAATTTTATTCACAAGTTTAAGATTCAAAAATCTTTTATCAAGTGCTTTTAAACCATTGACGATATCTATAAAACAGGTGTACATGTCTCTAATAGTTTCGCTTGGTTTCATACGAAACAATTCAAAATCATACATCAAAAGATTAATTTTTGAATCTTTAACTCTACTAGTACCGATTGAATCTCGGATTTTGATGATGAAACCAATTGATAGTATTTATGATTTGATCTACGTTTTGAGTGACGCAGAAAGCTTCGATAAGGATAAGACAATTAAAGCATGAAGAATCATGTTGGGCTGGTGAAACATGTCAGAAGATTAGACGTCGAGTCAGAGGATCGGTTGATGTATCGACAAAAAGTTTCGGGCCATAGATTCGGGCATCGAGCCAAGAAGAGCGGAAATTGTGCCAAGGAAATCAGAGTTGCGAAAGTCAATTGGCCGATTGGGCAATAGGCTGCAAGAGAGGACAATGCGCCGAAGAATCTAACGAAGCATCGATGGACCAATAACATGCCGGACAACATGATTCATACTTTGTAATAATTGTCTAGATCGAAATAAGTTTTATTTATGCAAGATTAACTACGATAGTGATCAAGGCATAAAGCAAATGAAGTTCTGGAGTTAAAAACAAGATATCGTTGGGAGTTCGAGAGTTCATCGGAAGTCCAAACGTTCATCGGAGGTTCTGTCAAAATCGACCAAGAAGTCCAAGAGCTTGCCAAAGAAGCTCATCGAAACTCTCCAAGAAGATCATCATGAAATCTAGGAGCTTGTTGGGAGTCCACTAGAACATTGCCGAGAGATCGTCAGAAGTTCCCCAAAAGATCGTCGGAAGAAACCTAGACTAACCGGATCGGATTTGCTTAGTGTATATCTTAAATTTCATAGTTAGAATATAATTGGGATTAGAATTAGGCTAACCCAATTAGGGGATAGTTGGGCCCAAGTTTGGGCTATGTTGGGCTAAGAGAAAGGCCCAAACAGTGACCAAATAAGTGAAACCATCGTGGCACAGTCTTCGAGAATGTGTCAAGCAATGGTACCGCTAGTCTGGGCAGTAGACACGGTCTCCAAGAAATTTTCAAGTGGTGGTACCACCCAGACACTATCTTCGAGAAATTGTCAGGCGGTGGTACCGCCCGTACCCCAAAATTTCGGGGATTTAAATTTTGGCTCCAAGTTTTAAAGTCATTTGGGGTCTATAAATACCCCAGCTATTCTTGCATGGAGAAGGAAGAAAAGTGAACAAAAACTCTATATTTCTAGAGTTGAAAACCCTTGTAAAAGTATAGAGACCCTCCTCCTAAAGTTTAGAGACCATTCTAGGGGAGAGTGTGAGGGAAGCTTTGTAAAAGGGGGTTGTAAAGGTTCTCTCTTGAGCCTACAAAAGGAGAATAGAGTTGTAAGAGGGGGGCTGATCTTCGCCTATTAAAGAAAGATCGATAGTGGATGTCGGTGGCCTCAACGGAAGAGGAATCGGCGGAGTGGATATAGGTCATGACTACCGAACCACTATAAACTCGGTTTACATTTATTTCTTGCAATTTACCTTTACTACAAACTTACTTACTTTACATCCACTAACTCTTCCGTACGCTTTTAATTTCAAGTTATCTTCCGAGTTCGGTTTTCAACGTACGAAAGATTTTCAGAACCGACGTAATTTTACCGCTATACTAATTCAGCCCCCTCTTGGTGCCAACTCGTTCCTAACAGTTAGTATCAGAGTCATATTCTTTCTCATTTGGTTTAACACTAAAGAGAAATGGCTTATTTCATCTTTCAAGAGGGACTTTCTCTCATTCGTCCTCCCATGTTCAATTGGATGGACTACATTTATTGGAAAACTCGGATGAAACTTTTCTTTCTTTCATTGAATCTCGATTTATGGCATATAATCGAATTTGGTTTTCAAAAGTCTTCTCTTCCAATGAACCATTGGAATGATTTGGAGAAGAAGATTTTTTCTCTAAATACAAAGGCTATGAATGCCCTGTTTTGTGCCTTAGATAAAACTGAGTTTAATCGGGTTTCTACTTACGAAACGACTTTCGATATATGACACACTCTCAAAATCACATATGAAGGCACTAGTAGAGTAAAAGATTATACGATAAATCTTTTAATGCATGATTTTGAACTTTTTCGAATGATGCCAAGAGAAACTGATGTTAACATATACACCCGTTTTACAGATGTCGTCAATGGTTTAAAAGCTCTTGGCAAATGCTTTTCTAATTTTGAACTTGTTAACAAGATCTTAATATCACTTTCTAAAAATTGAGAATCGAAAGTAATGGTAGTACAAGAAACAAAAGATTTAAATAAATTTTCACTTGAAGAACTTATCAGGTCCTTGATGACCTATGAAATGACTCATGATGCACAAAATAAACATGAGAACAACCTTCTAAAGAATATGAAGGATTTGAGTCTTAGAACAATTGAAAACCACTAGAGCATAAGCTCAAGTGATGGTGAACTTGAACTCCTCACTATGAAATTTAAAAGGTTCATGAAACAAGAATTAAAGAATAAAAATAAACTTAAAAAGAATGTAACTACTTGCTATGAACGTAAGAAGAATGAAGTACTTTGGGACGAATCGAGCTAATCCGAAGACGAGGAAAAAATCAACAAAGGCGAGATGGAAAACTATGCATTAATGGCTTTCGATGATGAGGTAACCAAAATATCTTTAATTTATTTCGAAATTACATAATGCTTTTCGTGAGTTGTTCTTAAATTAGTTTAGAAAAATTATATATATTTTTTTTAAAATTGCATGATGTAATAAAAATAAAAATTTTAGGAATCATGCTTATCCTTCTAGTAATTTTTAAAAATGATCATGAAAATTGCATGCTTTATGATATAGGAATAAAATGTTAGACTTAAATCTAATGCTTAAGATAAATCCTACGTATGTTTTTAAGAAGCATTAATGTGTATCTTAATGATTTCCATAAGGCTTTTTGATTTCATTTAAAAATGTTTTATGATTTATGAAATCATGCTTGATAAAATAATATAATGATGATTTGAGATCATGCTTAATTAGTTTATCTTTCGAAATTATGCATGATGATTCTTGCGATTTCTGGATTATCGATTTTTACCGCAATGAAAGTTGCTTTTTTGGTTATAATCAAGATAGATGGTTTTTATAACGAAATTTATTTTTTGATCCTAAACATTGATGCATGTTTTTATTTGGCATAAAAAAAGGACAAAAGTATGCTTGTATGAAACAAACAACTAAAAAAGAGGAAAGTTTTCTCCTTGAAAAATTTCTCTACTTTATCGATGTTTCAAAAAGGAGAGATTAATGAATCTATCTATGTTTCTTTTTTAATCTATTGAAAATGATTTTGATTTAATGATTAGAATTTGAATGAGCTTTATCTTGATTTTTTTAGATTTATAGCTTGAGATCTTTCTATGAATTGAGATCTTTTTCTTCTACGATTCTACTTCGTATTTTCTTAAGAGGAGATTTTCTAAATGAATCATGATTTTTTCTTGTGAGTTCTTGGGTTTATTACTTAAGATTTTCTTTTTATCAAGATCTCTTCTTTGTACTCCTATATTTTTCTTTGGTATTTTATTTAAGAGGAGATTTACTATATGAATCATGTCTTTTGGTATTTACATGATCTTATCTCTCATGATATGATTTATTTTTGTATAACTCTTTGTATTCATCACCCAATTAATTTTTCTTGATCAGATGAAATGAATGTAATGAAATGAAATTATACATGAAATATAAATGAGAAGTTATGATCATTCGTGATAGGATGTAATATAATTTGACATTTAGATATTATCATGGTTTGAAATAATATGATTTGTTGCTAAAACGATGTATTATGAATGCTTGAGTATCATGTATGATATGATGATTGATTTATTTTTAGTATCATGTATAGAGTAAGGATGATATATAAAGTTTTAAAATTGTGCATGTTGTAAATTAAAACTATAATGATGCATAAACATATTGAAATAAGATTGATACTTTACCTTTGTCATGATGTGAAGATTGATAAAAAGGGAAAAGAATTATAACATTGTATTCTTCCCTTCTATTTGACAATGACATAGAGGGAGCAAATTTTGCTAGCTTGCATATTTCAAGAAGAAGCAAAAAGTTTGCTCATCTCAAAAGATGCAAAAATTTTGCCAACTTTCATATGTGTAAAATTTGCTAGCTCACAAGGAGAAAAACTTGCTTACTTGCTTGCATATCTAAAGAGAAGCAAAAATTACAGACGTACATATCACAAAAAGAGGCAAAACTTATTAGTTTGCTCATCTCAAAAGTAAGAAATGCTATCTTGCAATCTCAAGCAAAAGTGCTATATTGCCTATCTCATGAAGCAAAACTTGCAACTTGCACATTGCAAAAGGAAGCAAGAATCACTAGCTTGCACACTTCAACAAGAAAGCTATCTTGCATTTGCTTGAAATCTATAAGCTTGCCGGGAGTCCGTTGGAACATTATCGAGAGATCGTCAGAAGTTCACTAAAAGATCGTCAAAGGCTCGCCGAAAGAAACCTAGACTAACCGGACCAGAGTTTCTTAGTGTATGCCTTAAATTTCATAGTTAGTACATAATTGAGATTAGAATTAGGCCAACCCAATTAGGGAACAGTTAGGCCCATGTTTGGGCTGTGTTGGGCCAAGAGAAAGGCCCAAACAATAACCAAACAAGTGAAATCATCATGGCATAGTCTTCGAGAATATGTTAGGTGATGGTACCGCCAGTCTGGGCAGTGGTACCACCCAGACACAATCTCCGAGAGACTGTCAGACGGTGGTATAGCCCGTACCTCAAAATTTTGGGGATTTGAATTTTGGCTCCAAGTATTAAAGCCATTTGGGGTCTATAAATACCCCATGTATTCTTGCATGGAGAAGGAAGAAAAGTGAACAAAAACTCTATGTTTTTAGAGTTGAAAACCCTTGTAAAGTATAGAGTCCCTCCTCCTAAAGTTTAGAGACCATTCTAAGGGAGAGTGTGAGGGAAGCTTTGTAAAAAGGAGGTTTAAAGGTTCTCTCCTGAGCCTGCAAAAGGAGAATATAGTTGTAAGAGGGAGGTTGATCTTTGCCTATTAAAGGAAGATTAATAGTGGATGCTAGTGGCCTCGACGGAAGAGGAATCGGCGGAGTGGATGTAGGTCACGATGACTGAACCACTATAAACTCGATTTGCATTTACTTCTTGTAATTTACCTTTACTGCAAACTTACTTGCTTTACATCCACTACACTCTTCCGTATGCTTTTAATTTCAAGTTATCTTCTGAGTTCGATTTTCAACGTACGAAAGATTTTCAGAACCGACGTAATTTTACTGCTACACTAATTCACCCCTCTCTTAGTGCCGACTCATTCCCAATAGTACCTTCGTGTGTGATTTCAAGAGTGTGTCAAATGTCATGCATAGTTTCACAAAAGAAATATGATTAAACTCATTTTTATTCAAAGCACAAAATAGAGCATTCATAGCTCTAGCATTCCATTCGTTCATTATATTAGAAGACTTTTGAAAATCATTTTTAATGATATTCCATAAATTGAAATATAAAGAAAGTAGGAAAACACTCATTCGAGTTTTTTAATATGTGTAGTCTGTCCAATTGAACATTGGAGGATGAACGATAGAAAGACCCTCTTGATTGCTGGTAAAAGCCATTTCTCTTGGGTGTTAAACTAAATGAGAAAAACGTGACTCTGATACCAAATGTTAGGACCATAAATTAGTGCTTATGTAAAAACATTGGTTCGAAAAATTCTTGTTCGGTGAAAACCGATATCGGAAAGATATTAATTTGAAAGTATACGAAAGCATAGTGAGATTAAGAAATCTGTTTTCAATATAAAGAAAAAGTATGAAGAAAATGCAAACCAAGTTTTATAGTGGTTTGGTCGTCATGACCTACATCCACTCTCGATTCCTCTTCACTTGAGGCCATTGGCTTCCACTACCAATTTTCTTTCAATGGGCAAAGATCAACTACCCTTACAACTCTCTCTTTTTTATAGGATCAGGAGAGAACCTTTACACCCGTCTTTTACAAGTGTTCCCTCACACACCTCCCTTAAAACTATCACTAAGCTCTTGGAGGAAGGACTCTATACTTAAAAGAGTTTACAACTTTGGATTCACATAGTTTTTGCTCTATTTTCATGTGTCTTCCAAGCAAGAATTTGTGAGGTATTTATATACTCCAAATAGCTTCAAAACTTAGAGCTAAAATTTAAATCCCCAGGTTTTCGGGATAATAGTGGTACCACCGCTTGCTAGTTTGACACTAGGCGGTACTACCACTTGACATACTGACACTGGGCGATACCACCACCTAGTGTGGAAGTATCACCGCTTGACACAGTCTTGAAGACTGTGTTTGGGCGGTACCACCACCAGACCTTGCTACAAGACATTGAATGGGCTAAACAACAAGCCCAATTCAGTCCTGATTCAGGCCCAATTGGCCCCTAATTGAGTTGACATTGTTTTATCTCAATACCGATTCAATTAGACCTAAACTAACTCGATCTAGACAAATTGTTACAAAGTATGAATCATATGTTGTCCGGCATATCATTGGTTCTTTCGACACTTCGTCCGATCCTTCGACGCATCGTTCTCTCCTTCGACGAATTGTTCAATCAGCATGTTGACTCTTATAACTTCCGATCTCTTTGACGTAATGTCCGATCCTTCGATACGATGCCCGAACTCACGGTATGAAGTCCTTCTACCAGTACATTGATCGATCCTCCGGCCCGACATCCAATCTCCTGATATGTTCAATTCCGACCCAATATTTAATTCCTCCTGCTTCAATCAATTTGCCTCTCCTTGATCGAAGCTAGTCCTGCATCACTCAAAATACAAATTAGATCACAAACTCATCAATTGATTTCATCATCAAAATCTGATATTCAACAATATTATGATAAAATAATTACTTTATTAATTTGTTGAGTATGAATTACTGACTTAAAATATTTAATTTTAACTTAATAATATTATATTCATCAAACCTTTGCCAATAAAACCTAAATTAAAAGTACATACCAACAATCAATATTACCACTATCATCCTCTTCTCCTTGTACATGCAAATAGTACTACTATCATCCTCGCCTCCTCCCCATGCAAATCCTGTGCATAAGAAAACTTGAAAAGGGGTCTTTCTTCAAAACCATTAATCTTGTCCTTTTTTATCATTTTAATAATTAATTAGATTAATTTTTTAATCATTTCATTTTCAAAGAACGATATACTTTTATTACAAATCATAGTATTTATTACAATATTCTTATAGCCCAATAGCTTGTACGCATTGCTATAAAACTATGAATCCTTATATCTTGTTAAAATTGATATTCAGAAAACTTATAATAAGCTTTCTTGGATGCTTAAACTACCCAAATTTTCTTAAGTCATATGCTATATTTATTCATGTATTTCTCCTTTTGCTTGAGCAAGTAAATCCTCTCATTTCTTTAAGGGAAGACATGGCATTGGACAAAGGATCTATTTTCTGATATCTTTTTGTGCTTTTAAATCAAGCTTGTGAGAGGAATCTAATCATTCTTTTTTGCTTAAAAAATATATACAAATTATATCATCTTCTATATGCGGATGGCATCCTCATATACTTTCATGTGATGGTGAATGGTTTTGGATAAATTAATAAATTGGGTCCTTTGACATAATCCGAATCACGTGCTTATTGCGATTGTTCTTTGGTTCATTTGGAAAGTTCATAATGTGAAATTATTCTTTAATACTTATTCGCATCTTTAATCTATTACATATAGGATTTACCCTATTTCACTCTACAATGCTAGTTAACCAATTTGAAGGAAATGATAGCATAGATTAAATCCTTATTAAATAGATTCCACCAGCAAAAGAATTCTTTAAACTTGGGATCATAATAAATTGGGAGAATATGATTTTATTTTGAGGAATTCTAATAGCTCTTATATTTTGTGTGGTTGCAGAAGGTTTGGAATTAGATTATGGAATAATGTTGTTAGGAGTAATACAAGATTCTAAAGTTAGGAGTAATACAAGCTATACAAGAGGGGATGAAGAAGGCTTGGACTTAGGAGTAATGTTGTTGATTATGGAATTAGATTCTAAAGTTATTGTTGATATCTTAAATAATAACTCAATACTGTTTTAGAGGATTTCTTCTTTAATTAAAAAATATATTATTACTCATGTAATCATTATGTTGAATCTTGGATTTTGATGATAAAATCAATTGTAAATTATTTGATCTAATCTATATATTGATAAAAGTATACAGGGTTAACTATAATAGTAGTAAGACATAAAGCAGGTGTTGTGCCAGAGTCAAGATCGAGATCTCGTTGGGAGTTCAAGAGTTCGTCGGAAGTCCGGACGTTCGTCGGAAGTTCTGTCGGAACCAACCAAGAAGTCTAGAAGCTTGCCAAAGAAGCTCATCGGAACTCGCCAAGAAGATCATTGTAAAGTCCAGGAGCTTGTCGAGAGTGCACCGGAACATTGCTGACAGTTCGTCTGATGTTCACTAGAAGCTCACCGAAAGAGCAATTGACGCACCGAAACAAGAAGTGCTATGATTATGTCTTAGTTATTGTAGTTAGACCATAAATTAAGTTAGAATTGAGAAATAATCTCACTAACTTAATTAGGGGCCAACTGGGCCCTTAACAGGGCTAAATTGGGCCGAATTGAGCAGTCCATTCAGCACCTGAAATCTTGGCCGGCGGTGGCACCACTTGGAAGACAATGTCCCGGGTTGTCTAGGCGGTGGTATCACCCAGACTGGGCTGTGGTACCGCTAGTAGTGAATGCTGCCAGTGGTGGTACCGCCCCTGTCAAGCGATGGTATCGCCAAGTGTCAAACCAACGGTGGTAGTACCGCCCAATAACGGCGGTGGTACCACCAGTACCCCGAAATCCGAGGATGTGACACTTTTTTGCTCCAATTTTGAAGCCATTGGGACCTATAAAAACCCCACCATTTTTTACATTAAAGGGCATGAAAGTGTTAAATCATTCTTGAATTGTTAGGGTATTTAAGTATTGTAAAAGTGAGAAAGAGTCCTCCCCTCCCTCTCTTAGCTTTGTAAACATCCAAGAAATAGGAGTAAGGCTTGTAAGGGTTATCTCCTAAACCCGGGAAAAGGAGAAAGCGCTGTAAAGAGGTGTTTGGTCTTCACCTATTGAAGGAAGGCCTTTAGTGGACCACCGGTGACCTCGACGGAGGAGGAATCTGAAAGTGGATGTAGATCATAAAGACTGAACCACTCTAAATTCTAGTTTGCCTTTTAATTTATATAAGTTACATTACTGTAAGCTAAATTACCTTCTTACTGCCTTCTTTACACTCTTATACGCTTTCAAGTTAAACTCCTTACGAAACGATTTTCGTCGGAATCGATTTTAATCGAAACAAAGACTTTTGAAAGTTGTAATTTTTCTACTGTACTAATTCACCCCCCTTCTTAGTGCCGCTCTTGATCCTAACAATTGGTATCAGAGCAAGGTTCACTCTCATTTGGTTTTAAACCCAAGACAGATGGCATTTGTCGGTAACCAAGAGCGTCATTCAATTACATGTTTGCCCATGTTCAATAGAATGGATTACATATATTGGAAGACTAGAATGAGGATCTTCCTAATTTCCATAGATTTTGAATTATTGAATATTATTGAAAATGGAAACTGAGTGAGACCATTGGAGACATGTACACCTGATTTACGGATGTCGTCAATGGTCTAAAAGGACTTGGTAAAGGTTTCTCAGATTTTAAACTTGTTAATAAAATTTTAAGATCCATTTTAAAGAGTTGGGACCCTAAAGTTACAGCCATTCAAGAGGCCAAATACCTAAATAACTTTCTTCTTGAAGAACTAATCAAGTCACTAATGACCTATGAGATGACTTGTAATGCTCATGAAGAGCTTGAGAACAACCTTCCAAAGGACAAGAAGGATATGGCACTAAGAACTCAAGAATACTACTTGAAAGAAAATTCAAGTGATGAGGACCTTGATGATGACTTGGCACTCTTAACAAGAAAGTTTAAAAAATTCATAAAAAGGAATAAGTTTAAAAATGACACTAAAATTAAATTTGAACCCAAGAAAGATCAAGTAATATGCTACGAATGTAAGAAGTTGGGACATTACAAGAACGAATGTCTCCGAGCAAAGAAGAGACAACCAAAGAAGAAGAAGGCTCTTAAAGCAACATGGAACGACTCAAGTTCATCCGAAGGAGAGAAGCCAACTAACACCGAGCAAGTTGCTCACTATATGCTAATGGCTATTGGAGATGAGGTGAGTAATTCATTTGATGCAAATTTATCTTTTCATGAATTGTTTGATGAATGTAGAACCTTGAGTAAAAAGTATAACTCCTTAAAAAAGGAACATGCTTCTCTTGTTAGCGATTTTGATAGACTAAAAATTGAGCATGATGATAGTTTAGCTCCCTGCACAAAATGCCATAAAGTAGAAGCACTTAGAAAGGAAAACTTGCTACTCAAAAAAACCTTTAAAAAGTTTGAGGTTGGTAGTAAGTCCTTGAACATGATCCTTGCCAACAAGGGTCACGTTCATAGAAAAGGCAGAATCAGATTTATGAGTAGCTCCCACCAAAATCCAACCATCTTTGTTAAAGGCCCTACTTTGCATGTTTCACACCGAAACAAATGCAACTTTTGTTACAAATTTGGGCATGTAGCTTATCATTATCCATTTAAGAAATGTAGTCCACACAAATTAATTTGGGTTCCTAAAGGAACCATAAAGAACTTTATGCAAAATGATAAGTTAAGTCGATCGATTTTTGAGGCACCTAAGGTCAAATAGGTACCTAAAAATCATCCTTTTTTGTAGAAACATATACTATCACAAGCTAGGAGCAAGAGATGGTACCTTGATAATGGATGCTGAAGGCATATGACCGGAGATCTATCTCAATTCTCTAAGCTCACTAGCCTAGATGAAGGATATGTCACCTTCGGAGACAACAACAAGGGTAAAATCATTGGCAAAGGAACCATAGGTAACAAATCCACCCTTTCTATTGAAGATATGTTGTTAGTTGATGGCTTAAAGCATAATCTTTTGAGCATTAGTCAATTATGTGATAAATGATATATTGTTAGATTTGAATTTAATGCTTGTATTATAGAAAAACCATACAAAAACACATCTATGATTGCCCTAAAATAAAATAATGTATACACTATCAACATTGATGATCTTTGTAATGAAATATGTTTTTCGGTTTTAAATGATGATGCTTGGCTTTGACATAGGAGATTAAGTCATGCTAGCATAAAACTAATCCCTCAAATCTCATCTAAAAAACTTGTAAGAGGAATTCCTCACATTAAGTTCGTTAAAGACAATATGTGTGATGCATGTCAACTAGGAAAGCAAATAAAAAGTAGTTTCAAACCAAAGAACCAAATAAGCACCTCTAGGCCATTGCAATTAATTCATATGGACTTATTCGGACCAATTGCTACATCAAGCCTAGGAGGTAGCAAATACGCATTTGTCATTGTGGATAATTATAGTAGATACATATGGACTTACTTTTTGACACACAAAAATGATTGCTTTAGGTATTTCTTTAAGTTTTGTAAACTTATTCAAAATGAAAAGGGTTTTATGATTTCATCAATTCGAAGTGATTACGGTGGTGAATTTTAAAACCATAATTTCTAAGAATTTTATGAATCTAATGGACACAACCATAATTTCTCTACTCCAAGAAATCCTCAACAAAAT
>LVTN01000427.1:202424-214374 GCA_001649415.1 Musa itinerans | reverse complement strand
AGGCCAAATGATCATTTAGTTATTGGTACTAAATGGGTCTTTAGAAACAAGCAAGATGAATCTGGTATCGTGGTTAGAAACAAGGCTAGATTAGTGGCCAAATGTTTCAACCAAGAAGAATGTATCGATTATGAAAAAACCTTCGCTCTTATAGCTCAATTAGAAACCATAAGGATGCTCCTTGCCTATGCTAGTAGTAATAATTTTAAGTTGTTTCAAATGGATGTTAAAAGTGCTTTTCTTAATAGCTTTATTTTTGAAGAAGTTTATGTTGAACAACCTCCCAAATTTAAGAATGAGGATTTCCCTAATCATGTGTTTAAATTAACTAAAGCTCTCTATAGATTGAAACAAGCCCCAAGGGCTTGGTACGAGAGACTTCGCTCATTTCTAATTCATAATAATTTCTCTAAAGGTAAGGTCGATACTATATTGTTTATTAAAAATTTTAAAAATAATTTTCTTATTATTCAAATTTATGTTGATGATATCATTTTCGATTCCATGAATGAATCTCTATGTGAATCATTTGCTAAAAGTATGAGTCTTAAATTTGAAATGAGTTTGATGGGGAAATTAACTTTCTTTTTAGGCTTACAAATCAAACAACTAAGTAATGGTATTTTTCTTAGTCAAACAAAATATGCTTTAGATTTGCTAAAAAGGTTTAATATGGATAGCACAAAAGCTATCAATACTCCTATGAGTACCTCCACTAAATTAGATATTGATGAAAGTGGAGAAAGCTTTGATCAAAAAGCTTATAGGGGTATGATATGAAGTTTACTATACCTCACCGCAACTAGACCAGATATTATATTTAGTATAGGACTTTGTGCTAGGTTTCAATCTAATTCTAAGATATCTCATCTTAAAGCAGTTAAGAGAATTCTTAGATATCTTAAAGGTACCAGTAATCTAGGATTATGGTATCCAAAATCTGAGAACTTTGAACTAATTGCTTATGCGGATGCGGATTTTGCTGGATGTAGATTAGATAGAAAAAGCACATCCGGAACATGTCAATTTTTAGGACACACTTGTTTCTTGGTCTTCCAAGAAACAAAACTCGATTGTACTATCTACAACCGAAGCTGAGTATATTGCAGCTAGTATATGTTATGCATAAGTTGTGTTGATGAAAAACTCTTTAGAGGATTATAATATTCATCTTAAAAGCACTCCCATAAAATGTGATAATACAAGTGCAATATGTTTAACAAAAAATCTCATTCAACACTTTAGAACTAAACATATTGATATTCAACATTACTTTATACGAGATCATATCAATAATCATGATGTAATCTTAGAGTTTATTGATACGAAACATCAATTAGCCGATATCTTTATAAAACCTTTAAGTGAAGAATAATATGATTTTATTAGAAGAGAGTTAGGAATGTTAATTTGTCCAAATGCATGAATTTGATGTATATCTTTTCCGGACTATCTTTTTGTATTTCATAAATAGAGCTTTCATGAATTTATTTCGTTTTTATTTCCTTGATATCAAGTTTACTTCATATCCTTGCTCCATCACTTGATACATGAAATTCATTGACAAATACATCTCTCACGGATTTCACTCTTATGAAGTTTTAATGAGAAATGGATTTGAAGTAATGCTTCTCTCAATATGAAGTTTTATTCGTAAATTTCTCTTTCATGTGATATTCCTCTCCCATGAATTCCTCCTTATTCCTCTCATGAAAGATGAATTTTTTGAATTCCAATGGATATCTTGATCCTTGAATTTTAGTGTGTGATGATTACTTGCAAGATTGGGGATTTGATTTACTATGGATATCTTAATCATTTTCATGAATACCTTCTCTTTATTAAAATGAAAGCATGTTTTAACGAAAACTTATTTATCGTTTTGAATTGATTCAAATCATTTCACAAATTTAGTTCTTAATGGATTCCCTCACCTTTCTTCCTCTTCTTCATGCAAAGTTGTGATAACAAAGGGGGAGAAGTTGATGGAATCTATCGCTTTAATATTAATAACATTTATGATGAGAACTTTTGAGTGTGAAACTTACTTGAATTTTTTTACCACTTGCATTATTGAATTGTTCTCCTTTTTGTTGATAACAAAGGGAGAGAAATAATACCAAAATGTGATAAATTAATGACAAATGTATGCAATGTATTTTATCATATATACTTGAAATGTTTGCTTGATAAATTTCTTTTATTATGATAAGATATCTAGAGCTTCACTTGCTATTTTACAATTGATATCTTGCCATAGAATAATGAATTGCTATCTTTGTCATCTTTCATATTTGAAATATCATACTTAAAAATGGATGTCATGCCTTGACATCATTTTGATAAATACTTGGCATCATATTTTGAGAATGTTAGATCATGATAGGAATCATGATGTGTATGTTGATAAGTTTAATGAACTTAACTTATCGGTTTGATTCTTGAATTCAAAAACCTTGAATTCAAGAATATCTTTTCTCAAGTATGGCATATAGATAGGAAGAGCTATAGTTAACTCCATCAATTGATCGTCATCATCAAAAAGGGGGAGATTGTTGAATCTCGGATTTTGATGATGATGTCAATTGTAAATTATTTGATCTAATCTATATGTTGAGAAAAGTATGTAGGATTAACTACAATAGCAGTAAGATATAAAGTAGGTGTTGTGCCGAAGTCAAGATCGAGATCTCGTTGGGAGTTCAAGAGTTCGTCGGAAGTCCAAACGTTTGTCGGAAGTTCTACCGGAACCAACCGAGAAGTCTAGAAGCTTGCCAAAGAATCTCATTGAAACTTGCCAAGAAGATCATCGTAAAGTCCAGGAGCTTGTCGGAACATTGTTGATAGTTCGTCGGATGTTTGCCGGAAGTTCGCCGGAAGCTCGCCAAAAGAGCAATTGATGCACCGGAACAAGAAGTCTATAATTATGTCTTAATTATTGTAGTTAGACCGTAAATTAAGTTAGGATTGGAAAATAATCCCACTAACTTAATTAGGGGCCAATTGGGCCCTTAACAGGGCTGAATTGAGTAACCCACCTGAAATCTTGGCCGGTGATGGCACCGCTTGGAAGACAATGTCCCGGGTTGTCGGGCGGTGGTACAGCTAGTAGTGAATGCTGCTAGCGATGGTACCACCCCTGTCAAGTGGTGGTACCACCCAGTGTCAGACCAATGGTGGTAGTACCGCTCAGTAACGACGGTGGTACTACTAGTACCCCAAAATCTGGGGATATGACACTTTTTTGCTCCAATTTTGAAGCCATTGGGGCCTATAAAAACCCCACCCTTTTCTACATTAAAGGGCACGAAAGTATTAAATCATTCTTGAATTGTTGGAGTGTTTAAGTGTTGTAAAAGTGAGAAAGAGTCCTCCCCTCCCTCTCTTAGCTTTGTAAACATCCAAGAAATAGGAGTAAGGCTTGTAAGGGTTATCTCCTAAACCCAAGAAAAAGAGAAAGCACTGTAAAGATGTGTTTGGTCTTTACCTATTGAAGAAAGGTCTTTAGTGGATGTCGGTGACCTCAATGGAGGAGGAATTCGAAAATGGATGTAGGTCACAAAAACCAAACCACTCTAAATTCTGGTTTGCTTTTCAATTTGTGCAAGTTACATTACTGCAAGCTACATTACCTTCTTACTGCCTTCTCTACACTCCCATATGCTTTCAAGGTTAAACTCCTTATGAAACGATTTTCGTCGGAATCGATTTTAATCGAAACAAAGACTTTTGAAAGTTGTAATTTTTTCGCTGCACTAATTCACCCTCCTCTTAGTGCCACTCTTGATCCTAACACATACAACCAATTGACTTGTGAACTTTATTAGAAATTTGAGTATTGATTGTAATTAGCATAAGGATTTACCTCTTGATCTAGATTTGTTGGTTCATAGTGACACTAATGGGGAAGGTCATATCAGATGATAGCATAAGGATTTACCTCTTGATCTAGATTTGTTGGTTCATAGTGACACTAATGGGGAAGGTCATATAAGATGATGTTAAGTTTTAATTTATAATTTTTTCATAAAAAAATTGATTGAATCAAAATATTTTTTTATTTAAAATGATAGGATGATTGAAATACCAAGAAAAGATAGAAGATTGGTTTTGAAACTTGCATTTCTCACCACATCATTCAAATACCTTGTGAAATTATGTATTCAATTCGTAGACATATATTGATTATTCACGTTGGTAATTTAGGACCAAATGTAAATGTCTCTTATAAATTATATCTCACATTTCTAAAATCGTTAGTGATCATGAGATTTGAGTCAGAATTTGTATTTACTAGCAAAAAAATGGGTTTATGGTTCTAAGAAGCATGATACATCAATATGTATCACATTAGGCCTACCTTACAACTTTAATATGTCACCTAAGTGATAATTTTTAGAAAAGGGTTAGCTAAGTTGCAATCTTGTACAATTAAAAAAAAACAAAACACACAAAGAGAAAGGATTAGTAAGAGAAATAAACAACAACAAAAAAAATACTTTTGTTGTTCCACAAAGAGATAGAAAAGTAATGAAATAAGGTTAGAATCTTGTTAATACTAAAAAGAACACCAGTAAGAGATCAAGATATTCTACAAGTGTTCATTGTAAAATATAATTACTATGCTTTATTTGTGATATAAAAGAAGAGGGGATCGATCATTGCCCTCAATTGCTCCTTTTGAATTGATAATAAACATTTAGATAACTTTGCCATAATTTAGAAATTTTTAATAGCTACGATGAGGCTAGATTTTGATGTTTATCAAAGGTAGAAGACTGGAGTTGACATTGTCTCCTCTCTGGAATTACAGTACCGTAAACTTCCAGAGGAATTTGTGGGTGGACGAAGGACTATGGGATCTAAAGATGAGTCTTCTGAGTGAACAAGTATTCAAAACAAGGAGGATACCAAGAATGCATTCAATGGAATCCTCCTTTGATGAAAGCAAACTCTTAAGAAATCAGAAGCAAGATAATGAAACTTTAGAGTGTCCAAAAGTCTCATTTACCATGACGGGAGATCCTTTTTATAGTACCAAGAGAATTACTGTCATATGTTGTCAGCATAATTTTTTACAGATTTTTTTTTTATTTTGCTGCAGATCCTGAGGCAATCAAACAAATAAAATCAGGAGGAAGTGCTCTCTCCAAAACTTATCTGAATCTTAGCATAGTTTACTAGTCAAATTGTTGGGTGATTTTTTATTTAAGCTCCTCAAATAAAGTTAGAATATTCAATGTATTCCTAATAAGATTCCTTAAATGTTATGATTGTAAACATAAAAATCTGTAATATGTTATATTAAATATGAAAATAATCTTTTATGTCATGATTAAAATTAAATGATATTAGAACTAATTTTACGATGCGTAGCTTTTGATGTCATCTGAAAATGGATCTCTGTGTGATATGTAAAAGTACCGTCTCTTTATATTCAAGATCGTTGACAATATGCAAAGATAACTAGATCTTTCTCTCTTCATGTCCTTTCACAGGATCACTTAGATTGATAATTCAAGAAGGGTTGAGAGAGAGACTGTAATTCCTCAACTGAGTCCTGTATGAGATGTGTAACCTCCATCTTTCAGCCCCTAGAGGTCTTTTCTATTTATAGACGAGAGCAAAGAGTCTAGAATAAGTTATTAGGAGAATTCCTATCATTAGAATCCAACTAATTCTATTATATATCTTATCCAATTATAAAGGGTCACATAGCTCAAAGCACTGATTGATAAGTAATATAATAGCTAAAGATTCTAACTTTATCGCACTATATAAATTCTCTTCGATTGTAATTGTTTCATTGAAAACTATCAATCTTCAAGTGGTACATTTGTAACTTGCAAACAAAAGAGAAGAAAACCAATCCTACTGGCTCCATGTTACCTAAGCCATCTTAGTGTATATAATCTTTTTAGATCTAGGTTTGTTATTCAAGGATTGAGCATCATTCTTAGCCCTCCAAATGTGCCATAAAACAAATATAATGAAAGCTCTCAAGATTACAGAGTTTTTGCTACAAAGCATATTTCTCTCATTGAGCCAATTGTCTTGTTCCCATAACGCAAAGAATTTAAACCAAGTGCTTAAAACGATTTCAGAAAACAACCATAAAAAAAAGTGTAAAATGGCAATTGAAAAACCAAGTGACAAATAGACTCATTAAGATGCTCACATAAACAACATGATAACTCTATTTTCAAATCCAAGTTAGTCAATCTGTCAACCATGGAAAGTCGATGGTTGTAATTGTTTCTAACAAACAAGTTGGACCCTATGAGCAGCTGATAAGTTCCAAATAACATGCCATCAATCCCCACGATAAATAAAACCATTTTTTTTAGGTTATGATGGAAGAACATATATATGCAGATTTAGTATATGCAATTCCTTCGCGGTGGAACTTTCAAATCCAACATATGATGAAGAAAGAACCTTCAAGTTTAAAGACCTTCTCAGCAAGCATAGCATAGGTCAAAAAGGCCAAATCAAGTAAGGATATATTCCAATATGAATAAATTATAGACAAATAAATTATCATTTAATAAACTAACATTAAATAAAATATATCTCAAGCAAATATGAATGTCGAAAATCTATTTATCCTTGTAAACATTAAGGAAGCTCTCCCTTTCCCAACCAGCCTAGCGTACCCATAGTCTAAACTGAACAGCAACAGCAGCACCAGCAGCCAACAACAACAACGTTGTCGGGGGGGGGAGGGGATTCGAATGATGATTGGTTTCAAACGCTGTAGGGGCTCTTCGGTAAAAGCATTTTCATCTTTTCCCACCCGTTTCGAAAATCCCGCCTTGTCTACCCGTGTAACCATTGGATCCAAAATGTGGGTTCGGAACTACTTGTTGTGCGGGGAACGTCTTCGGGCAAATAAACTCAAAGATTATTATTAGCTTCTTTTTTTTGGCTGACATGGCAACCTTACTTTACGTTGTAGCTGGGACTAAGCTGTTTGTTGTTCGTCGCTGGACAGCAGATCAAAACACGAGAAATGGCTGCAGTATGTCTTTCCCGTAATTCGTGAATGATGCGATGCGGGTGGCAACTACAAAAGGGGTCGTCGCTCGGACTCGGTGTGATGCAACCGAGAGACGGTGAGGTCGCAGCACTTTGCGAGAGTTCTCTTCCTCGCTCGAAATCGCTCTTTGCTGACGATTTCGAGGGCGGCAGAGAGCGATGAGGATTCGAAAGCAAGCCTCCAAGATGTTGATGATCCCTCGGCCTCCTCCTCCTCCTCCTCCTTCCACCTCTGTGCTTGATCCGCCGCCATCGCACGAGGTAATTCATCGAAGGCACCGTCACTTCTCTGTTCTTGATCCTTATCGGTATCGTTTCACAGTCCTCGCCCTCTTCGATGTTCTGGTCTTACATCTCCTCGCAGCCTGTGTTCTTTTTCTTGAAAACGGGATGACTTCCACTTTTCATTTCATAGTCTATTTTGTTCTGGTTTTCCGATCGTGCACTGAACACTTGGAGAAATCCCCAGTTGATCTCACTGTTCGAAGTTTGAACTGATCAACATCTGCTTTTAAGCAGCCGAAAGGATCAAAGCGATCGGAGCAGACGACCGATCTGACGGGAAACGAGAGTCCGATGGTGCCTCAGATATGGTGCTTGAACTAAACCGACCTTGTTCTTATATTTCCTTTAGGGTTTTATTGCGTCGTATCGGATGATTTTAATGTCATACTCTTGTCCTTGATTAAGAGAACAAACTGTAGAACATCTCATGAGGACTCCTATTTCTTGTAGCATGATGGAGCCACCGAAATCAGAATCCGACGCTGAGGCCGAGGCGGGGAAGGCGAAGGAGAAGAGGAACTCGGTCGCGCAGATCACTTGCAAGAGGAGCAACGGGAAGGGGTGGCAGTGCAAGCGGGTGGCGGCGGAAGGGAGCTCCCTCTGCGACCACCACCTTTCTATGTCGCGGGCACGCAGGTCCTCGTCCTCCGTCAACATAGAGATGAACGCGGCGAAGCGGGCACGGAAGAAGGCGGAGGGTGAAACCGTGGCGGATGACGGGTTCAAACCGATGAAAGCGAGACGTGGACCGGCGGAGCAAGAGTTGGACGGCGGGGATGACAAAATGGACGGTCCTGATCGAAATGGTGTCCCCTTCGATACCTATTGAGAGTGGCCTCACTTCGCTTAAATAGCCACTCGTCTCTTTCTAGCCATAGGAAGGTTGGGGGAAGTCGCAGGTATCACCGTGAAGAGAAGTCGTATTACAGACAATATATTGCTGAAATGTAGAAGCGAAAATGACCTATGGAAAAGAATATAGCTCACACAAACATGCGCAACATGGATGGACGGACCTACCACAAAGTGAGCAGGATGATTCTGTTTTGAGGGTGAACTTTTCCTGTGTTAGGCGATGCAGACAACAGGGGAATTGCCCGGGGGGTGCTCGCACGGCTTGAAGGATGAACTTCGAGAAGATACGACACGTGGATTAAGGCTGCTCGAGGAGATTCCGTGTTCCCTGCCTTGGTCATCACGGGTAAGCCGAGCTGCAACTCTCGAGGCATGCCCACTTCAAGCTTCCCTTCACCTTTTGGCCATTAGGCTAAACGACACATCGCCTCATAAAGAAACTGCTGATGGATGTGTGCAGGGCGCCCCCGAACCCCAAACCCCTAACGGTGCTCGCCCGGTGAGCAGTGAGGAGAGAGAGGACTCGTCGATGGCACCCCGGCCGCCAACTCAGTGGACCAAGCACCGGCCTCCGGAACGGCGGATATGGCTCCTCCTACTCCTCCTTTCCTCCCTCCTCCTCGCCGTCGCTTCCCTCCACGCCGTCGCCGCGTTTCTCCGCCGCGCCAACGATCTCGGCCGGCGGTGCACGCCGCAGCCCGCGGAATGCACCGCCGGGGATGTAGCGAGCCGGCGTCCGAGGATCGCGATCGTCTGCTTCTCCCACGAGTCCGAAGGCGGGGGACGGCGGTCGTTCCGGGGAGTGAGGGCGGCGGTGGAGGGGAACAAGCGGGCGTACGCGGAGCAGATGGGGTACGGGTACGTCGACGCGCGGGATCTGGTGGATCGCAGCCGCCCGCCCAACTGGAGCAAGATACTGGCCGTCCGATCGCAGCTCCCGCTCTACGACTGGGTCTTCTGGAATGACGCCGTGAGTCGCACTCACTCCGTCTCATTCAAATCTAACAAGAAAGAAAGAAAGAAAAAATGCGCGCATTTAATTCGGTTTTTTTTTTTTCTGTGGGTTTTAGGACACGGTGGTAACGAATCCAAATACGTCGTTGGTAAAAGCAACAAAAGCTTTTGTTTCAATTTAGGTTTGGCACTAATCTACCGCCATCAACTGAGTTCTTGAGCAAAAGAATTGTTTGATCTGTGGGTTTACAGGAGAGTATTCTGCAAGCCGAACTTGAGCACGGAGACTTCGAGTCATCACCAGACTTGGTGGTGACGGAGGATTTTAATGGAGTTAATTCAGGTGATTTCGATCCCTCTCAAGTATTCGTATTTCAGACATAACTCTCCTAGCGTTTACTACTTGTATGGAAACCCCTCAGATCTCTTTCTATGGTTGATCATACTGATCAAGGGCTATATATACATGTCCATGTTATGTTTAGGTCGCACTAAGTTGGATTGGTTCGCGTTCAGATTTGGTTGTTAGGCTTGGCTTTGGCGTCGACTTGAAACCACCTTTAGTTTTGAATTGGCTTGAGATATCTCAAACACACACAAAGCATCAAATTTGTCATGCCAGACCAATCTTGTTCTGTGGGCTGCCCAAATTTGTCACATATAAACCATCGAATTTGGGCAATAACAATTTTTATTTTGTTGTGGTTGCTGTGTAGGATTGTTCTTTGTTCGAAGATCCAAATGGAGTGAGAATTTCTTGGACGCATGGTGGAACCAAACATCGTTTGTTCAGTTTGGGTCCACCAAAAGTGGTGACAATGCTGCGATGAAGTACCTCATCAACAGCCTCTCAGCAGAGGAATTGAGTGTCCATGTTCACATATCTCGGATGCAGTGCCTGTTCAATTCCTATCCGTGGGTTCCTTCTTGGAAGTCTGTGTATCGATTGATTTCCTCGCCGTTGGTCACTTGGCAAGGTAGTCACTACACCACTCCTACAATTTGGTTATTTGGTGATGGAACTGAATTAATTAAAATGGATGTGTTTATTCTATGGCATTTAGGAGTGTACTCTGATGGGGACTTCATGGTTCACCTTGCTGGCTTAGACGAGAAGAAGAAATGGATTGAGGTGATACTAGAACAGTTGAGAGCTTCGGAATAGAAAAGGAGATGCAACCTTTTCACCTCAGCCAACAGGTTAGCGGTTTTGACTTTTGAATAGCTTACGTAACAGTAGCCATGTTGTGTTGTATGAATTGGTTGGATTTACAGACATGACGCGCTCGGACTCACGTTGACATCTCTATGTTCCACCACTAAAAATATGTGCCCATCTTGTAGAGTATGATGATGCATAAGCTGAGTGATGATGGAAGAAAATAAGTATTGTCTAAAGATTAAAATTTATGGCAGATTGTACTGCATGAAATTGCATTATAAAACTGAAATAATGACAAAAGTCATAGAATGGATAGGTCAAAACCACGAGCTTGGGTTGATCCGATCATGAATGAATCGGATGCTTGGAGCAAATAAATCTAGCAATGTTGAAACATTTGGCCTAACATATTTGCAGCAGATTAGGCCCCCCCCCTTTCAGCAGGTTCAGCTGTAGAAAGATTTTTAGTAAAATCCAGAAGCAAATCGAGAGTGCAAGATGAAAACCTTTGGCCCAACGTATCTGCAGATGGTTTGGTTCTGGTGGTTGAGCCACCGTCAAACTACAAATCAGCTCCAAATTCACAATAAAATAACTTCACCGTTTAAGTATTTGAAATCCCCAAGAAGCAAACAAAGAGAGTAATGTTTAGCAACTTGATACAATCAGCAGCAGAAAATATGGTAAACCCTACTAAAAGAACAAATTCGGATCAACAGTTGGGGTTTAGCTCACCCAAGGATGGTTGGAAGCAAAACTGAACCCTATAAACAGCCATGAGACCCTATAATTATTATTAGATAAAATAAAATAATAATTATCATCATATTCCGGAAAATTTGAACATAAGATACGGCTATAAGATCAGAATCTAGAAATTGCATTTTCATGAGAAATACCTACCCTCGCAAAACAGAAAAAGTAAGTGGCACCAAACACACAACTGTATAGTATGAACTCGAAGCTTTTGATCGACTTCCGAAAGGCCATTGCCACCTTTGAAAAACTCGAGAAATATGGCTCTTTCTTTTCCGAGTGGTCCATTTGCATCTTTAACCTATCAACCCTTCACATCAAATAGTCATCCAATAAGGTTTTCCACGAGGCATCAAATCCTGATTGTTAATATTTTCTCATATGGAGTAGTACATTTTCTGGGCAGTTGTGGACCGTCATTGTTGTAGGAAACAACTTTAAGCCGTGGCTTGGGGGCCGACACGGCTCGGTTCGGATCCGGACGACGGGGATCTCCCTGGGGCGCTCCTCGATCTTGCCGAGGAGGTCGAATGCAGTGTCTGATCAGGACGGTGTAGCCGTCTCCTCCGGGCTGAGACTCCTTACCTACGCGTCCGGAGGGGAGCTTCGGTTTCGAACCTGCACAAAGATCGGGCCAAGACGCTCAGCCTGACCCCTCCGACGGCCAAGTTAGTTAGTGGATCTTCCGGAGGTTTTAGATGAAGACCGGTCCCCCCTTTGTTTAGAGCCCGGGGGTATTTATAGATAAGTTTGCTGTCACCTGATGTGCCAGTCTGCCGGAGCAGGACCGTACCTCTGGTGGCGTCTGACATTGCCGTTGATGTTGCGTGGAGGACCGAACTGCCGCAGGGTATGGGCGAGCTTCGGTGGACGCCTTTCTCTGCCTCGGTCGAATCGTGC
>LVTN01000427.1:157406-188770 GCA_001649415.1 Musa itinerans | reverse complement strand
TAGTTAGTGGATCTTCCGGAGGTTTTAGATGAAGACCGGTCCCCCCTTTGTTTAGAGCCCGGGGGTATTTATAGATAAGTTTGCTGTCACCTGATGTGCCAGTCTGCCAGAGCAGGACCGTACCTCTGGTGGCGTCTGACATTGCCGTTGATGTTGCGTGGAGGACCGAACTGCCGCAGGGTATGGGCGAGCTTCGGTGGACGCCTTTCTCTGCCTCGGTCGAATCGTGCGGGGTCCGGTGATGAAGTCGTCTAGGAACAGTTGACGTTGGCGCGCATTAATGTCAGCGTTAATGCCCGCCCCTTTGGGGTAACGTGTCGTCAGGTGTGATTGACGTCATGGTGTATCATGTCGCCATTTTTGTCCTTATCAACTGGTGTTTAATCGAGTCGTGTCACCATTATTGCCCCTGTTGGAGGATGTCCTTTCGACTGACAAGGCTACTGCGAGATAGCGCAGTCACTAACTGTAATGCTGTTGGGTCTCCGGTGGTTCCCTCATCAGTCATGATCCTTTCAGAATCTTTTATACGATCAATATGCTTAAGCCTTTTTTGTTTCTACTTTTTTTCTTTTCTTTGTTTTGAGGATATTACTCCTATAATTTCTCGACCATTCACCCTCTGGATGAGATTTCCATTACGGAGACAGCCCTGTCGAGCTCTTTGGGTAAGTATTCACGTCATACAGTGGCTATCAAGCACCACTTTTTGACTTTTTGGGTTGAGAACAGACATGTTCCTATCGAATCCAACAAGTTCAAATACCTCAAAATAGGAGACTTTTGAGGTATCAAGTTCTTTCTACTTGGAAATTAATCACAATTATTCTGCCAGATTTTGCAAGATCAATGGGATATTGGTGTCAAATCCTGATTGCTAATATAAATTACAGTTAGCTTGCCCAAAGTATTCCTGTCTGAGAAGTGAAAACTGAAGCAAAAACATATCTACGCCATGCTGTTTCCATCGTTTATGATATTAAAGGACCAGTTTCCATGACCTAGTGCGTGTACTCTACTTTCTCATTTGAAGCTTCGCCAAGCCAATTTGTTTTAGTCACTTCTGGATGTTTCATTCTGTGGTTTCCCACTTGCAACATGTCACCTCAAGGGCTTCGACTCTCTTCAGACGCTAGCTAGCTCTGAACTCTGTACATTACCTGCGAATGCTAGGTTAAGATTGAGGGCAATGCTTTTCTTCACTAGGATGTGGATTGAGGTACGTATTTGAGGTGTGACAGCTACTGAATCGAGGACTCATAAGCTTTGCTTTGCGTCTCTTCTCTTTGTTTCATCTATTCCATGAGGATTATTCTGTCATGTTGGTGACAGCACCAGTTTGAATCATCCAGTTAGGTTACAATGATCTTTTAGAACCCTAATCATCCAGTTTGGTTACAATGATCTCGTGTTTCTTTCTCTTCTTCTATATCCACTCTTCTTCTATATCCACAAAGCATGACGATGCTTTTGTGTAAGCACAATTCAGTCAACTGATACGCTGTGTCAGATTATTGCACCCTCCTTCCTGAAGCAGCAGACAAACGATCTTTATGATGATGCATATAAATTCTGCAGATGTTCCATTAGACTGAACATGGACTCTAGATTTCATTACCTTTGCCTGCTTGCACAGTTTAGGTAAGAGAGAGAGGTCATCCATGGATGCGACAGCCTCTGACCTTGACCAACAATCTTTTCTTTGGCCCCTTGTTCCCGGTGCTTCAAGGAACAGTGACACTGAAAGCTCTGAGCTTCTCTTCAGCAGCTCTATCAATCCATGATTCAAAAAGAAAGGAAGCAATGTCAGCTTTGAGAGTTCACAAAGTAGAACTTGGCCTCTCATGGCCCATTTTTTAGTCACACCATAGGAGATTTGGACCACCTTCATCGTTTTCTTCTGTCAATTTGGTCTAAAATGTGCAGCTTGACTTCTGCTATATCTTCTTTGAATATTACTCCACTATACTACTCGACTTGGATTGCGTTAACTTCAACGATATGCGATCATGCTTGTCTCAATTCTCCGTCATATTTTACTTGAGGAACAAATAATGCTATGCAAATTTAAGATAGTATTTGAGTAGGGCCTATTAGATCATTATGAATAAGCTCCAAAGAAAATTTATATCTTAAAAGTGATCTATCAAAATATTACCTATGTACTTTGTCATATTGATAACCTTTACAAACTTCATTACCATTAAAAGTAGTAAGAATGGAAAGACCATTCACTAAGGTTTTCTACATCATAATCTTTAATTTAAGAAAATTTATATGATCAAATCTAGTATGTCAAATTAATGCACTATCATTTATACTTATATTATCAACATTAAAATATATAAATCTTTGATCTTTTTATCAGTATGTATTATTTCTTATTTAATTCTTTTATATTGCAAACAAACTTGACTTCATTAATAAAAAAGAATATAATTTTTAGCATCAACAGCATTTGTAATATAGAAGAGATTTATCTTCATACTTGAAATATGATATACACTCGTCAATATAATAGGATCATTGTCATTATCTAATATTATGATAGTGCCTTCCTTTTTCACTTAATAAACAGTATTATCTACCGTAATAATTGTATCATTATCTTTATATTGACGAAGATTAATGAATTTGATACCATCACCCGACCACATCTTGAATCAACAATCCAATCATTTTTAAAATTGATAGATGTCATGACTTTAGTAGTTTCAACTATAGAGTATTTGTTACAATCTTCATCAGTAACATTATAACAATCTTCTTTATTTGTAATATTTTTATCTTTAATCTTCACACGATAATTTTTCTTGATATGGCCTAACTTGTCACACTTATAACATTTGATCTTCTTTCGATTTTGAACAAATATTTTAACCTTTAATCTTCACACGATAATTTTTCTTGATATGACCTAACTTGTCACACCTATAACATTTGATCTTCTTTCGATTTTGAAGAAAACTCTTGTTACTGTCAACATCATCTTTCTTTTCTTTATTATTATCATTATTCTTTTTCTTATTTATAAAAAGGATATTTTCATGTGTTTAAAGAGATCAAGGATTATATCTTTTTAATACAAATTCAACCTTTGCATTTAAAGTTCTCCATCCCTTCACATCCCATAGATCTTCCCTTATGAGATAAGACTCCAAATAACTCTTATCGGAAAAAGTTCAATACCAAATCCACTAACTCAACTATAATTTTCTATTATCGAAAAAAGTTATCTTTTTTACCAAAGAGATCTTGAAACACATATTATAATCCTTGTGGCTATGATATCATGTGAGGCTCTAATATCATGTGAAGAAAGAGAAAATCACATACAATTATAATCCTTTCTTAAATAGTAGTAATAAGGTATTATTAGCTCAAGATCAAACTAAATGAAAGAAGAAGAAACCAAGACGAAAAAAAAAAATATATTAACTTCTCAAAAAGAAAATTACTTACGAAATGTTGGATGACTCTTAAAATCAAAATACTTGAAACTTAAATTTACGTATAAGTGTCCCTAATCTCTACAACTCCATCTAATCTTACTTAAAATTTTCTAAAATATATTTTAAACTAAAAATTTTTTATTCCTAAAATTTTATCTAATCTTATTTAAAAAAAATAAAATATTAATTTATATACTTTTAACTTATTAACAGTTAAAATAACAAACAGTAAAACTGTTCGATCATACAGTTCCATTTATGATGCAAGTGTGCTCAAAAATATACTTTGAAATGCCAAAAATGGAACAAGGAGTCTTCCGATCAAGTTGACAATTGCAAGCGATGTCGACCGACGGGTGGAGACTCTGTGACTTTCAGGTATTGCGGCGCCGAAAGCCATAAAAGATTAGAGGATACAACAAATACAAAAAAGAAATTGAGCATGAAAAGAAGAAACTAAATGCTAAAAACACTACGCACGTACGTACATTCTGATTCGCTGAGGTCAAAAAATAACACTGACTTTTTATATGTTTCCTCATCTCGTTGTCGTCTATCTTTATTATTTTCTTCTTCGATAGTCAACCATTCACCCGGCACTTTTTGTAGTTATGGTGAGAGCTCGGTTGGCATTGACTTTTGTTTTGTTGCTCACTCTGTATGTATAATATTTGAATCTCGATATATAGCAGCTCATGCAGAAGTCCTCTAAAATTACACCCAAACGGTAAGAAGCAGTCTTGAGTTGACTCTAAGCTCACTGAGTTGAAAACTAACCGAGTACGATGAATGGTGTCAACAACTTGTCATGACAATGGGAGCTTCTTGTCCCATTACCCACTTCAATATGGCATCTGTCCTATAGCTGGCGCTCAAGCTTGGGATCCAGTTGACTTACTGAGGCGTTCATGCTAACCTTAGGCTTTGGGATCCTCAACTTCGCGAGGTTTGTCTCCTCCTCTCTCACAAGAAGCGATAGCTTTTGACGCTGACAAGAATTCGTGATACCACCGAGGAACCATTGTGGCGTGAACGGATAAGGATGACGGGGTGATGAACGCCATGGCTGTTTCCTGATCTTTTGTGACTAATAAAATATTTGCCATTGCCATCATCTTTTGACGATTGATTTCTGCCATATACGCAAATTTAGATAGATTTCTGCTTGCCAAATTTCCTCACGTCGCACGCGTACGTTGGGTCTCGAGGTTCCTCACGCGAAGCTGTCTCACCAATAGGCAGGCGGGAGAGGTTGCCACGTGGGATGAGTAAGAAGTTATCGAGGAGGGATCTTTGGGACATTTTAAGTTCGGCTCTTTGGGTTCGGAGTTGTCCGCAAGTGCTGGGGCCCACGCGGCCGCCAAGGTTGACTTCAGTGTCGGCGAAGCGAAGCGCGTCTTGGGAGACCAAAGCATTTAATTCCACGGGATATTCTACCCATAAATTCCATGGAATTCGATAACAGGTTGGCCCGAAATTAAAGAATAGTAATAACATCAAGAAATAGAAAAGTGATTGAAACAGAGAAAGAAAAGCAAAAATAAAATAAAATATTAATCCCCGATTTTTTGGGCGTCAGATTAATTTTGAGTCTTTACATTGCAAGAACTATCTGAGCTTTTATTTGAGACAATATGTTCGAAAGACTCCGAATGGAAAACAAGAATTTCCTACCTCCATAATTTCTACAAATAATGGAACTATATTTAAAAATAAAGGGGAAAAAAAAGAGTGAAATAAATGAAAAATGAATGTTTTTTTTTTTTTTTTTTGCGCCAAGAATCGACAGACAGCAGCACCAGATTGAGTTCACGCTAACGTCATCATCGTCAACATCGGAAACAGGCTAAGCCAATCGATCCAACTCATATGCCAATGCTCTTATGGCATCGGTGATCGGGTGGCCACGACGAATCCGCTTGCGTCGGCTACACAATTCTTCATCGTCTCAATTTTGCGGAGGCTTCAATGATGATGACACTCGACAACCCCAATGAAATCGACATGGCACAGATTGCCATCCATTAGTTTGCAATGTTTCTACAGCTCTTTTTTTATTTTATTTTATTATCATTATTCGTGAATTTTTTTCATAACGTTATTTGTTTTTATCCTGCATGGTTAAAAAATATCATAATACTTAATCTAACGTTATATAAGGCATCTGAACAAAGAGATATATCATCTAACTCTTGTGAGACATCAGGATATTTAATCTAATTAATCTGTTTATATAATTTTATGGGTATTGATTGCATAAGATTTGTAAATTGATAAAAATTGAAGTTGTTAGGAAAAGACTCGAACCATTTATAATGATTAAACGAGAAGAGGAAAAATATTGCACTGGTAATGATTAAACACCAGATGAAGAAATAAAGAGAAAAGCAATACTGGTTTCGACCATACGACCTGTTCTAGTAAATCATCATAAAAATTTCGATTATGAGATTAAAAGAGAAACAAACTAATATATTTAAATGCATTATTCAAGTATGAGTGCCCATACTTGTTCGGTCTTTGATAAGTCTTATGCGATGGATGGGCATCCACAAGCTGCCAAGGCAAAAGTGATAAAGACGAGCAATGCAAGTCACCAAGTCAAAAGAAACAAGTAGTAGAGACGAGGTTGTAAACTTCTCTTGTTTGATCGAACGGGAACGAACAAGAAAGATAATTTCATATTCCGATTTAACCAAGGTTATTAGATAATTTAGATTTTTAGATTCGAACGGTTTTCCTGATAAGATTAGGGATTGTTTAGATGACTTTGAGTTGGAGTAAGAATAGACTGCTTGCTTAGATAATGACGGAGTTCCATTTCCCTCGTGAACTCCTCTCAGATCATCGACGAGAGCGATACTAACCACAGTATTAAGTTATTGGTATGAGTCTCTTTCTTCATAATGTGTGCTTGCTTGACCACTGGGCTGCCATCCAAGATTCTTGCGACCGCTTGCTTGGATTGCTGCTGACGCTGGTCTTCTCCTACTTGTATGACCCTATCTCTTATTTCTTGGCATGCTATAGATATATCATTCATACTGAAGATGGGACTCGGAAAGCTTGATCCGTAATATGAGAAACTCTACAAAAATGCACTATTGAAATCAAAAGAAAGGGAAAGGCAGTGCTTGTGATTTATTCCATCTTTCATATTCTACGTAATGATTTATGAAATAATAGATGATGGGAGTATATGGTGCCACTTTGTGTGGTTATGACGTATTTGGCAATATAACGTAACACGTCGAAAAATAGCGTTATTTTATGAATGGCAAGTTTTCCTACCCGTCCCGCTTACCTTTCTGGTGGGGTTTTGACAGACGTTGCAGTGGGGCAACTTTAGCGGGACCCGCACCTTCTAGTGGTTGGTAAGGCCGGTTAGACGATCGTGCGGGTAAAAATTACAAAATTTATGACTAAACCGCACGTCAGCAACGGACGTCTCATTCAATTACTACCAAAGTTGAAGAAGATGTGACTATATAGATTCTCCGTATTAACAAAAGAATAAATAAATATAAGAATATTTTTTTTTTTTTTTTTTGTGGCAGAGAATCCTTTTTCTTCTCGATGATAATGTTTTAATTCAAAAAATCCTTAGTTATATCAGTTTAAATTCATTCCCACTAAAGAGTAAAATCATATTTTAAAATCAATAATACGTTTCCAGTATGTTATCTGAACTCAGTATTCACTGTAGTATAATCTAAAATGTTTTTTTTAATGTATTATTTTTAAATATAAAACTAGATTTTTTTAGTATTTATTTCATCAGAAAAAACCTTCATTATTAGCTTTTTACCATATTAGGTGTCTCTCATATGTTAAAAATTAGTTTTTCGGATGATTTTTATTTTAAATTATGATAATTAATTATCAAAATTAGAGATTTTTTTAATAACATATGTGATCAAATTATTTTAATAAACAAGGGTTGCAAGGTGTCATGCATGTATGAAAGGGGCTTATGTATCATCCATGGAACCAACATAGGTGGCACCACACTTAGGTTAGTTAGTGACACATGTCCAATATATATATATATATATATATTTTTTCTTTTTAGTGTATATATATTTTTTATATTTTTAGTGTGTGTGTGTGTGTGAGAGAGAGAGAGAGAGAGAGAGAGAGAGAGAGAGAAAAAAAGTCATAGGATAGAGGGCAGAAGGGGAAAGAGGGAGTGGGCGGGGAAGCAGAGGAAGGGTCCACTGTCTGCGTCTGCGCAGCGTTGACTTGACCTTGGGTAGACATGGCGATCGATGTACGCAAAGATTCAGACGTGCTTATTAATAGGCCCATCTACCCCCTTCAGTTTATCTCAGAGCCTCCTGCGGCTTCCCCCTCCTATCTTCCACTCCGCTTCTTCTTCTTCTTCTTCTTCTTCTTCTTCTTCTTCCTCCTGTGATCAACCCTGGGTTCCGTCTTCTCCTCTTGCTCCACTTGCAGAGCAGGTACCAAGGCTATGATCTTATTTTGCTTCTGTTCAGTTTACTTCGGCCCAATTCGTAGACGAAAATGAACTAGTTAGGATCACTTTGGATCTCGTCGTAAGCAGTGAGAGAGACTAACCTTTAGTGCCTTGGTCGTTCGACGGCTTCTCTGTCTCTTTTCTCTTCGAAGATATTTTTCTGACATAAAAAGGGTTTCTCTTTTGTTCTTCGTAAGCAAACATACAGAATATTCCTTCATTGATTCCTGTTTGCTTTGCTTCTTGAGTTTTCTGGGTTCTACCTTTTCGGGAATCCCTACATCTTCGGAGGCTGTGGATTCCCATTTGTCTCTGGCTTTCCCTGTCACACTAGCGAAGGGAGATTGTAACACTTTCTGCTCGTCTTAAGGAACTGTCGCACAACATACATCAAACTTCGAGTGATTAACTTCGACCAGAGTTGCAGAGCTTTCACGATTGCTTTCTTCTACTACAGCTACTGTTTGCGGTCGTGTGCACTGCTAAGAAGGTGGGAAGCAGAGGAGAAGTGCTGCCACAATGGCCGGAGACCAGCTCCAAGTGCTCAACGCCCTTGACCTAGCCAAGACGCAATTGTACCACTTCACGGCCATCGTCATCGCTGGCATGGGCTTCTTCACCGACGCCTACGACCTGTTCTGCATCTCCCTTGTCACCAAGCTCCTTGGCCGCATCTACTATTTCGACCGCGACTCGCCCACCCCCGGCACGCTCCCGCCCAACGTCTCTGCGGCCGTCAATGGCGTGGCCTTCTGCGGCACCCTCTCCGGCCAGCTTTTCTTCGGGTGGCTTGGCGACAAGCTCGGTCGCAAAAAGGTCTACGGCATGACTCTCATGCTCATGGTCATCTGCTCCGTCGCTTCCGGCCTCTCCTTTGGCCACGACCCTAAAGGCGTCGTAGCCACACTCTGCTTCTTCCGCTTTTGGCTGGGCTTCGGCATCGGCGGCGACTACCCGCTCTCCGCCACCATCATGTCGGAGTATGCGAACAAGAGGACCCGCGGAGCCTTCATCGCTGCCGTCTTCGCCATGCAGGGCTTCGGCATCCTCACCGGCGGCATCGTCGCCCTCATTGTCTCCGCCGCCTTCAAGAGCCGCTTTGACGCGCCGGCCTACCAGTTCGACCGGGAAGGCTCCACCGTATCGCAGGCCGATTACATCTGGCGCATAATTCTCATGCTGGGAGCCCTCCCGGCCGCCCTAACCTACTACTGGCGGATGAAGATGCCAGAGACCGCGCGATACACCGCCCTGGTAGCCAAGAACGCGAAGAAGGCGGCCGCCGACATGTCCAAGGTCCTCCAGGTGGATATCGTCGAGGAGCAGACCAAGGTGGAGCAGCTGACCATGAAGGAGGCCAACAGCTTCGGCCTCTTCTCCAGGCAGTTCGCTCGCCGCCACGGTCTCCACCTCGTCGGCACCACCACCACGTGGTTCCTCCTCGACATCGCCTTCTACAGCCAGAACCTGTTCCAGAAGGACATCTTCAGCGCCATCGGGTGGATTCCGAAGGCGGCCACCATGAACGCCATCGAGGAAGTGTTCAGGATCGCCCGGGCGCAGACCCTCATCGCGCTCTGCGGCACCGTACCGGGCTACTGGTTCACCGTGGCCTTGATTGACACCATAGGCCGGTTCACCATCCAGCTCATGGGCTTCTTCTTCATGACCGTCTTCATGCTCGGCCTCGCCATCCCCTACAACCACTGGACCACTCATCACATCGGCTTCGTCATCATGTACGGCTTCACCTTCTTCTTCGCCAACTTTGGGCCCAACAGCACCACCTTCATCGTGCCGGCGGAGATCTTCCCCGCGCGGCTGCGGTCCACATGCCACGGCATCTCGGCGGCCGCGGGCAAGGCCGGGGCCATCGTGGGCGCCTTCGGGTTCCTGTACGCGGCACAGAACAGCACGGACCCGACGAAGAGGGACAAGGGGTACCCGGCCGGAATCGGCGTCCGCAACGCGCTCTTCGTGCTCGCGGCGTGCAATTTTTTGGGTGTGATCTTTACCTTCCTAGTGCCGGAATCGAAGGGGAGGTCGCTCGAGGAAATGTCGGGCGAGAACGAAGAGGAGGAACAGATGGAATCCGCAGCCCCTCAAAACAGGACGATGCCAGCTTAATATTATTTATTATACATCCCTCCCTCATTGGCTAGTAATATCATCTTGATATGTCTGTAATTTTCTCTATTCCCTCCAAACTGCTCCGACGCAGCTCTTCCCGGTGGAAGAAGAGACGGTGTCGCAGGTAAAATGTGTGGAAGTGCTCTTTGACATCAAGTTTACGCTCCTCCGTTCATGCTTGACTCATCTATATTCCATAGAGTTGACATTGTGGTCAGCAGCACAAGGTTGTGCGTATGTGGACCTGCGTTGGAATCACGGCCGTAGAGTTATTGACTAAGCTCCACTCCCTCATCGATATCGATCCTCCTAATAAGAAACTAGGAATAGAAGCTTTCGGAGATAAGAACCCACCTCCATGGCACTTCTCAGGGAAAGTTAGCTCGGTTGAAGAAGGCAATGTGAAGAGCAAAAGTTTCTGTGGATTTCTAAGGAGAATGAATATGACAATAAAACTACTTGTGAACAGTTTCTCGTCCTAATTAGACTACTACAACTCATGTCGCTTTGGTTTCTTGTGCAGGCAAGAAATGTCACGTTCTGGATTTTTTGGCTGAAGTCTTTAGGTGGAAGTCAGATGTTGGAGGCTGCCGTCCCACCTAATAATCCACAGAAAACTTTTGCTCTTCAATAATATATACTAATTTTGGGGCGTTGAAATCCATTCAAATTGAACCCAATCGATTCGGATCTATTTAATTAAATTGGTTAAAAATCAATTAATCCGGTTCAATTAACTGATTAATCAATTGATAATTTTAAATATATTTTTTTTTTAAAAAAAAATTTAATAGTTTTGGCGAATCAATTTGGTTCGATTGGAATCTTTATGGAATTAGATCAATAAGACTTTTGAAATTGGGCTAACATCGCTCCCTATGGAACTCTAGTTTGATCATCAATTCATAGAACCCAAAAATAATTTTGTAATTGGATGCTATAGGATTGGTAAAAATACTATCGAAAGATATAGTAGAAATAGATATGACCGACACATTCCTTGGAAGAATCGACGTCCTAGTTGAATTCACCTTCCACACTCATGGTTCTCCTTCAAATACTTCCTTCTTCTAGCTCTGATTTGTGCTCTCAATAGCTCGTAAAAATATATTCATACGATGTGATTTCAGATCAACTTCATCATGAATTGGCGTTTGCACAAATACCGATGTTGACACCAATGAATGACTCGATTGTCTTATCATCATCATCATCCAAAATTAACATACTCTAATTAATTTATGCCTTGAATCAGACACCACAGCAATCAGCAAATATATGTTTATAGAACTGGGATTTCCCCAATGTATGTTAATAATAATAGTATGGGGGTTTCTCCAATATTTATCAAACTCTTGTCTTCATTTTGTTGACCATCAAACGAATGCTTTTGATCATCATGTTGACAATATCGATTAATCTTGGTCCCAATGCCAAAAACCTCCTTCATCTATCTGTTGCCCGTGACATAAGAGGAACAAAAAGTAAAAATACGCATAGTAGCAACATAAAAGATCTTTCAAAGGCACACTCCTTTTCCTCTGTCTCCTTCACCCTCTTTATCAAACATTCTATCCTACAATTCAACCAACTGAAATGCTTTTTTGATACTTCAAACCAACACGAATTCTAAAAATGGATTCATCTAACTCCTTCAATCCTTCTTTCACAATTAAATTTACAACTTATGCACAACAATGCATGTGGAAATGACACTTTTGAGAACCATGAGCGGTAGCATCCTTGTTTATTATTATATTGACAACTTCTTTCATTTCCTAATTACTTAAACACATCTTATAATGTTAGATGTAGAAGATTTGTTGATAGATATAGGAGTATATATGTCTAGAGCAGAAGGTGTAGGGGTAGAAAAATCAATCATCCTGATGCATTGGCCCTCCGTATTGTTGTCAAGTGACACGATATATGATCTATTGATATTAGAAAGAATTTAATAATGTAAATACTCAAAACGAAGGAACACTTTGGTATAGAAAAATATATATGCAATTAATTAACAAAAATATATTCACTATTCTATACAAACTGAGTAAGGTAAACAAAAGAAGAGCATGCAGGCAAATTTTTTTTTTTAGGCACGTTCCATGGTGAAGTTATGAGAGGGCTTTTATGTATCATCTATAATGTAATCATCACACTTTTTGTTCACCATTCTAAATCATGTCTTATTAAAAAAATAACAATATTGCATGTCCATGAGTGAATTGATATATAAGTATTTAGTAGCACAAAAGAATTAGAACCGAAAGTGTTCTTCTTTCTCTTTCTTCAAAAACTAACTAGCTTTATTTTCTCCTTTTATATACTTGATACGAGAAAGCGAGGCCAAGAACGGGGTGGCTGACGACGAAGGAGGAGCTGCACAGATGAGAGAACGAGCAATGAACTCATAGACGCCATGTTTGTGCAATGCGACACCAACGCATGATAGAGAGAGAGAGAGAGATTTTGAACCTTTAATGAAAGTACAAATAACATACATATATTATCATCACTTAAAAATATATTTTATGATATCAATGATTCAAAAACATGATATATGACATGCTTATATTATCAATTTTTAAAATTAAAATATATGCTTTAAAAAATGTTGTGTACAAAGTTCTTCCAAATGCTATTTGAAGTACATATAAGTGTTGATGGATATTTTAAATATGTTTTGCGGCAAAAATGTATGGTCCTCTAGTATAACAAGTTTGAATGTGCTAGCGGATTTAAGTATGAGATTAAGTTATGATAATAAGCATACATATAGTGATTAGAAGAGACCTTCACATTGTAATAGACCATAATGATTATCAAGATTTAAATAAGTTTGATTATATTTAAAATAAGTAAGTTTACTTATATTTAAATGTTATAATGGATAATTAAGTCGATATGAAAATCAAAGAAGAGTGCTACATAAAAATATTAAAATACATAGGTAAAATTGAAGGATAAATTTAGACCAAAATCATTATTGTCAATCCAAATTAAGCTCAAGTTAAGTTATAATAATCCCAAAATTATGTCAAAAAAAAAATCTAAAATAAGACTTAATAGGATTAAACCCAAGACCTCATGGCAACCTCTTAAGTACCTTATCTCTATGTTAGTTTTATCCTCATCAACCTAAAGACATGGCCCCTTTCTTTTCGCCATTCATTCTTCTAACTATTTATCTTGTCTTCACGTAGGACAAGAACCCTAGCTCTAAGGAAGAACAAGGCAACCTTTCCCTACATATAAGCTAGGTCTATATTGTAGATAAAGATTTTTAGATGCCTTTAAAAAATTTAGAATTCAATTTAATCTCTATTTTTTGTATATGTTTTGTGTGAATCTATTATAATTCTAAGGTTTTTAATATTACTTTAATATGATATGATTAATGTGTATAGAGTTATGGGTTCTCTAAGCTAAAGTACTTAAAATCCCCTATATACTATAAAAGGATTTTATTAAAGCTGATTTATAATCCTTAGACATATATTAGCTCTAAGTTTTTTGAAATATCTTTAAAGGATTCCTTAGAGTTACGTAGACTTTGGAATTATGTAAATACAAACTTTATGCACTAAAATATAAGCCAGGCGACCTCAACCTAATCTTAATATAATAGAATACGTGATGATCGCTAAATTGGGTGGGTAGCCTGGCTTCTAAATAATTCTATTTTCAGATAAAATTTTATGTATATTTAGCTTATATGTCTCTTAAGTTCCTATAAAATTTTATGATATTAGTAGTGAAGTATGATTACTTTGTAGAATCATTTAATTATTTGATTATAGGTTGAATTATTGATAAATTGGTATGAGAATTTAGGTGAATTTATAAATTGGTTATAGTCTAATTCAAAGAAGATTCCACCAAAACTTTTTGCTATAAATTAATGATTACATTGAGAGTTATAAATGATTTAAGATATAAGGTTTTTAATTTAGATATAACATAACCTTATGTTTTAAATTTGATATATTTATAATTCTTTTGCATATTTAAACACAGATGATCATGACCCTTGATTTACACTTTCATTTTAAGACAAATTAGGTATGCATAAGCTTAAATTACTATACGTTGAATCTGTGTTTTGAGTGACACAGGAAGTTTCGATCAGAGAGAGATAATTAAAGTAGGAAGAATCATGTTAGAGCGGAGAAAAATATGTTAGAAGATTGGACGTCAAGCTGAAGGATCGGTCGATGTATCGATAGAAGGCTTCGGGCTATGGGTTCGGGCATCAGGCAAAAAAGAGCAGAAATTGCACTAAAAAAATCGGAGTTGTGGAGGTCAACTGATCGATTGGGCAATAGGCCACAAGAAAGGACGATATGCCGAATAATCGGATGAAGCGTCGATAAACTAATGATATGTCGACAACACTTAATTCAAGCTTTGTAATAATTGTCTAGATCGAAATGAGTTTTAAATGTGCAGGATTAACTACGATAGTAAGGCATAAAGCAAAATAAAGTCTCAAAGTCAAGAACGAGATTTCATTGAGAGTTCGAGAGTTCATCGAAAGTTCTATCGGAATTTACCGAGAAGTCCAGGAGCTTACTAAAGAAGCTCATCGGAACTCACCAAGAAGATTGTCGTGAAGTCTAGGAGCTTACCGGGAGTCCGCTGGAATATTGCCGAGAGATCGTTGGAAGTTCGCCGGAAGAAACCTAGACTTACGGATTTATTTAACTTAGTAAATATCTTAAAATTTGTAGTTAGCAAATAATTGGGTTGGAATTGGGCCAACTCAATTAGGAGTCAATTGGGCCCAAGTTTAAGCTGTGTTGGGCTAAGTGAAATGCCCAAACAGTGACCCAACAGGTGGTACCGTCATGGCATAGTCTCTGAGACTATGTCAGGTGGTGGTATTGCCAGACTAGGCAGTGGTACTATCAGACTGGGTGGTGGTACCACTCGGTGGTAGTGTTAGGCGGTGGTACCGTCAGTCTGAGCAGTGGTATCGCTCAGACACAATCTTCTAAGCGATGGTACCGCCTAGTGTCAATGCTGCAGGCGGTGATATCGCCCAGCACAAGCGGTGGTACTGTCGGGACCCGGGAAACCCAGGATAAGAATCTTTTAGGCTCCAAGTTTGAATCCACTTGAGGCCTATAAATACCCTTCTCATCCTTGGTTAACATACACAAGCATAGAGAACTTAAAAATAAGAAAACACTATAGAAATTACTTGAGAGATCCCCTCCTCTAGCTTAAACTTAGAATTCTATTTAGAGAGGAGTGTGTGCTTGTAAAAGGTTGTCTCCTAAACCTGTGAAAAGGAGAAGAGGGGTGTAAAAGGGTAGTTGGTCTTTGTCCATTGAAGGAATACCATTAGTGGATGTCGGTGGCCTCGACGGAAGAGGAATCGATGGAGTGGATGTCGGTCATGACGATTGAACTACTATAAAACGGTTTGCATTTCTATTTTACTATTTATCTTTATTGTAAATCACTTACTTCCTTATTACTATTGCTGCACACTCTTTGGAATGTATTTCAAGTTAACATCTTTCCGAAATCAGTTTCAACGAACGAAAGATTTTTGGACTGACGACGTTTTTATCCACTACACTAATTCACCCCCACCCCCTCTCTTAGTATCGACTCATTCCTAACTATTGGTATTAGAGCTACGTTATTTTTCATTTGGTTTAACGCCCAAGAGAAATAACTCTTTTCAGCTTTTAAGAGGGCTTTTCGATCGTTCGTCCTCCCATGTTCAATGAGACGGACTACACTTATTGGAAAACTCAAATGAGAGTTTTCTTGCTTTCTATGGATTTAAATTTATGGAATATTATCGAAAGTGATTTTCAAAAGTCTTATATTCCAATAAACGAATAGAATAATTTGGAGAAGAAAACTTTTTTCTAGAACTATGAATGCTCTATTTTGTGCTTTCAACAAAAATGAGTTCATTCAAATATCTATTTGTGGAACGACCTTTGATATTTGGCATACACTCGAAATCACTCGCAAAGGCACTAGTAGAGTAAATGAGTCAAAGATCTATCTTTTAGTTCATACTTATGAATTGTTTCATATGAAGCCAAGCAAGACTATTGTCAATATGTAGACCCGTTTAACGGATGTCGTCAATAGTTTAAAAGCTTTTGGCAAATGTTTTTCAAATTATAAACTTGTTAACAAGATATTAAGATCTCTTCCAAAGAGTTGGGATTCGAAAGTAACTACAATATAAGAGGCAAAAGATCTCAATAATTTTCCACCTGAAGAACTTTTCGGTTCATTAATGACATGAAATGACGCACAATGCACATGTTGAACATGATGAACTTAAGAACAACCTTCCAAAGAACAAGAAGGATTTTGCACTTAGAACAAAAGAAAACCACTCGAGCGAAAGCTCAAGTGATAATGAACTTGAACTTCTCACAATAAAGCTTAAAAAGTTCTTAAAATAAGAATCAAAGATAAAAAATAAACTTAAAAAAAATGTAACTACTTGCTATGAATGCAAGAAGAAGGAAGCACTCTGAGACGAATCGAGCTCATCCGAAGACGAGGAGAAAACCAATAAAGATGAGGTGGCGAACTATGCCTTAATGACTTTTTTCAACAAGGTAAGCGACTCAATCGAACCTCTTTTTCCTTACCATGAAATTACCTAGTGCTTTTCATGATTAGTTATATAAATATATATATCATGATGATTGCATGTTTTGTAATAATACTTGCACAATAATTCCTTTATATATATATATATATATACATTTTTTATCATGATGATTGTATGTTTTGTAATAATACTTGCACATTAATTCTTATGTATATGTTTAAGAAGTAATAATGTGTATCATGTTGATTTCCGTATTGATTTTCGATTTTGATTGAAAATACTTTATGAAATCATGTTTGATGATTATGCTTAATGAGTTTATATTTCAAAATTATGCATGATGATTTTTGTGATGAATCTTGCTTTTTCTGATTTTAAGCGTTGATGGATATTTTTATTTGACATAAATGAAAAAGGCATGCTTCTATGAAATAAATCACATGAATTGAAACAACTAAAAAGAGGAAAGCATTTTTCTTGAATTTTTTTTCTCTATCTTATTGATTTTTTGATAAAAGATTAATGAATCCATATATATTATGCTTTTGTGAATCTCTTGGACTATGAAAATGAATTTGAATGAGTTTTATCGAAATCATAATTTCTCAATATTTATAGCATGAAATCTTTTATAAATCAAAGATCTCTTATTTGATCTCTTATGTTTCTCTTTTCTATTTATTAAGGAAGAAAATAATCCAATTCATGATCTTGATTTCACGATATTTGATACTTGAAATCTTTCTATAAATTGAGATCATTGTCTCTTTGTCTCTTTTTGCTATTCACCAAAAAAAATGGAGACTTATCCTAACAAACCATGATATGCTACTTGACATCTTGAGAATTTATGACTTGAGTTTTGTTATGCATTTCTTATCTTCTTCGTTCTTGTTTACAATGACAACAGGGAGAAAGAAAATCGCTAGCATCTCAAGAGATTGATAAACTATTTAATGTCATTTTGAATCTCTTATGATTTTGATGATTTGAATATAAATGAGATTTTCCAATCAAATTAAGAACCTTCTCTTGATTTCTTAACTTGATTTTTTTTATGAATTAAGATTTCTTACTCTTTATTTTTATATGATTCTTGCATTTTGCTTAAGAGAAAATTTTCTATATGAATCATGTCTTTTGGTATTTATATGATCTTATCTTTCATAATATGATTTTTATAATTCTTTGTATTTATGAAGTATATCTCATCATCAAAATTCTCCTGATATTTTTCATGTGATGATATGAAATTATGCATGAAATACTTATGAATTTATGTTGATGCATACAAATGAAAAGTTATGATCATGCATGATAAGATGTAATGTAATTTGACATTTTGATACCATCATGATTTGAATTATTTATGATTTGGAATGATGCATGCAATACTATGATTTGTTGCTAAAATGATGTATCATGAATGCTTGAGTATCATGTATGATATGCCCACATTGATGATTTATTTTTAGTATCATGCATGATATAAGGATGAAATGTAAGGTTTTAAAATTATGCATGTTTTAATTTGAAACTATAATAATGCACAAATATACTGAAATAAGGTTGATACTTTACCTTGGTCATGATTTGAAAATCATTGTAAAGGGAAAAGAAATTACAAAATTATTTTCTTCACTTCTTTTTTACAATGACAAAGGGGGAGAAAGAACTAGCTTGCATGATCTAAAGTGATGTAAAATCTGCTAGCTTTCATGGTGCAAAATTTGTTAGCTTGCTTAATGTAAAACTTACTATCTTACTAACTTGCATATCTACAACTTGCTAGCTTGCCCAACTCAAAAAAGAAGCAAAAATTACTAGCTTGCACGTCCCAAGTAGAAGCAAAATTGCTAGCTTGCACTTCTCAAAAAAGAAGAAAGAACTTGCTAACTTGAACATCACCAAAAATTACTAGCTTGCCTATCTTAAGAAGCAAAAGTGCAAACTTTACAATCTTGTACATCTTTAAAATTAATAATGATTTGGTGATTAGGGATGTTGTAAATTGATAAAAAATTTGCTAGTTTGTATGTTACAAAACTTGTATATATCTAAAAGTTGCTAATTGTACTTCTCCTTTTTGTTGATGACAAAGGGGGAGAAGTTATGTTGATGATCATGCATGGAATGATGTATTGGATATTTTGATTATGCATGATTTTATTATGCATGCAATGATGTGATAAATTGGTTATTTCAATACTCATGTTGCATGCAATGTTGAAATACTATGATTTTAAAGTTTTTACAATATAGCATATTGATAGGGGGAGTTTGTTTAAACTTCATCATCAATTGGTTGTCATCATCAAAAAGAGGGAGATTGTTGAATCTCGGATTTTGATGAAACCAATTAATAGTGTTTATGATTTGATCTGCATTTTGAGTGATGTAGGAAGCTTCAATCAGTGAGAAATAATTAAAGCAGGAAGAATCATGTTGGGCAAGAGAAAAACATATCAGAAGATTGGATGTCGTGCCAAAGGATCGGTCGATGTATCGACAGAAAGCTTTGAGCCATAGGTTTGGGCATCAAGCCAAGAAGAGCAGAAATTGCGCTAAGGAAATCAGAGTTACGGAGGTCAACTGACCGATTGGGCAATAGGCCGCAAGAGAGGACGATGCACCGAATAGTCGGACGAAGCATCGATAAACCAATGACATACTGGACAATACTTGATTCAAACTTTGTAATAATTATCTAGATCAACGTGGGTTTTAAGTGTGCAGGATTAACTACGATAGCAAGACATAAAGCAAAATGAAGTCCTGGAGTCGAGAACGAGATTTCTTTGGGAGTTTGAGAGTTCGTCAGAAGTCCAGACATTCATCGAAAGTTATGCCGGAATTGACCGAGAAGTCTAGGTGCTTGCCAAAGAAGCTTGTCAGAACTCGCCAAGAAGATCGTCGTGAAGTCCAGGAGCTTGCCGAGAGTCCGTTGGAACATTGTTGAGAGATCGTCGGAAGTTCACCGGAAGAAACATAGACTTACGGACTTATTTAGCTTAGTAAATATTTTAAAATTTGTAGTTAGAACATAATTGGGTTGGAATTGAGGTAACTCAATTAGGGGTCAATTGGGCTTAAATTTGGGCTATGTTAGGCTAAGTGAAATGCCCAAACAATGACCCAACATGTGACATTGTCATGGCATAGCCTCCGAGACTATGTTAGGCGGGGAGCCTCCGAGACTATGTTAGGCGGTGGTATTGCCAGGACCCGAGAAACCCGGGATGAGACTCTTTTAGGCTCCAAATTTTAATCTACTTGAGGCATATAAATACCTCTCTCATCCCTGGTTAACATACATAAGCACAGAGAACTTAAAAGTAAGAAAACGCTGTAGAAATTACTTAAGAGATCTCCTCCTCTAGCTTAAACTTAGATTTTGTTTAGAGAGGAGTGTGTGCTTATAAAAGGTTGTCTCCTAATCCTGTGAAAAGGAGAAGAGGGGTGTAAAAGGGTAGTTGGTCTTCATCCATTGAAAGAAGACTGTTAGTGGCCGATGGCCTCGACAGAAAAGGAATCAGTGGAGTTGATGTAGGTCACGATGACCGAACCACTATAAAATGGTTTATATTTTTGTTTTGCTATTTATCTTTATTGCAAATTGCTTTACTTTCTTATTACTTTTGCTACACATCCTTCCTAACGTATTTCAAGTTAACATCTTTTCGAAATCGGTTTCAATGAACGAAGGATTTTTGAACTGATGACGTTTTTACCCACTACACTAATTCACCCCCCCCCTCTTAGTGTCAACTCATTCTTAATACTATAAAGTAGTAGTCATATAGTATACATATTTAAAATATATGTTTGAAAGTATATTTTAAATTAGATGATCGTCATGAACTAGCTATAAGTATGATGTTAATGTATACATTGCATAAGAAGAAAGATATATAAATTATAATAAAAATATATTACATAAATGTATATGTAATGATGTGTGATACATATATTTATTATGACATACAATATGAGAGTGTACATATATATTATTATATGTAATTTATGTTTATGTTATAACATGCAGCGTGAGAGTATATGTATATATTATGATGTGCGGTGTGAAAGTGCATACATATGTTATAATACATGATGTAAAAGTATACATATATATTACGACGTGCGATATGAGAGTACACGTATATGTTATGACGTACGGTATGGAAGTGCATGCATATATCATAACATATGGTGTGAGAGTAGATGTACATATTTTGACGTATAATATAAGAGTGCATATATATGTTATGAAATATGTTGTGAAAGTTCATTAAAGTATTATGATTTTCTATTGCATGTATGATGAATTATTCTTGCACATGTGTGTTCTAATTTACTTTAAATCAGAATGTTATCTCCTTTTAGATATTTGTTATGCTATGATATATTTGTTATGAAATATTTTATGCATTTGTATATATGGCGTGTGGTGTGAGAGTGCACGTATATATTATGATATATGATATGGGATTTCATAGATGTATTGTAATTATCTATTGCATATACTATAACTTACTTGGCACAAGGATATTCTTATTTACCTTGAATAAGAATTTTACATGTTATGAGATTATATGTTGCCAATAAGATCATAAGAAGATGTAATTGTCATGAAATATATTATACATTTATAACAATAGGTGGTATAAATATGCACACATATGTGATGATATATGGTATGAGAGCTTAGAGATAATTTATGATTTTCACTTATATGTACTATAACTTACTCATGCATAAATATATTACGATTTACTTTGAATCAAAGTTTTACCTATTTATTATGTATTTATCACATTATAAGAGTATACATTGTTAAAAGATCATAAAAATATTAATGTATCATAAAATATTTCATGTATATGATTTGAAATATTACATATATGACATGATATATGTTCACCTAAATGAAATTATAAATATTTATACTCATTGAGTTATCACTCATTATAGATTCTACGTTGTAGGTAATGACCCTATTAATATATCCATGTGATGACTAAGAAGATGAGTAGGAATAGGCTCATGCATTTTTTATGTACATGAGTTTTGGATAGTATATAAATGTGTGATTTAAGATTATGCATTTATAACAGATGTATAACTATCAAATACCATTGTATATAGGAGATTTTCCTATGGTATTATTGTTGATAGCATAAGTGAATCGCATGATGATATCTCATAACCGAATCGAAGAAAGAATATTCCCAAACCAAAACTGTTTATAATTTTTAAAACTAAACTATTATTGAACCAATCGAATTGGTTCCGGATCAGTTTGATTTGAACACCTCTGGTAGAAATATAATATATTGAAGGTTATATAATAAGTTTAGAGCTAAGCAAATATATTATATCTTTTAAAATATCTGATTGGACAAAAGTCCGAGGGCCTAATTGTGGCCTCACAGAGACCTCGTAGATTTTTTTTTGTTTTTGTTTTTGTTTTAGGATTAAGTTCCGAAGATTGAATTGGAGCCCAAATTTTTTAGCAGATAAATTAGTCAGTACCCTTCATATCGTTGAATTCGAACTGCAAAATAACATGAGCGGAGGCACAGCGGAAAAGAAATAGCTGCTTGTGTGTGAATGGGTATCTTGCAGACGACAGAAGAAGAAGGTGCACTACGCCATGTAAGAGGTGTACAGTATTGAGCTTTAAATGCAGTCATTAATTACCAGAGAGAGAATATAAATAGCCATACAGACCAGCAGTAAAGAATATAAATAGTTAACCAGCATAGGAAACGGGACTCAACACACATCTTTTGGACTCAAAGACCCAACACAGAAACATGAGCACAGCAATGACACTTGGACCCCAAAAAAACAACAAAAGGCACGCCAACAGAAGCAGCAGCAGACGAGAAAGTTTAGACCCAGCCACGCATATCAATCAAGATCACGCAACTTCTTCTCGCTCATGCTCCTTGGCCATCTCCTCCAGCGACACGCCCTTCGACTCCGGCACCAACAGCGAGAACAGCAGCCCCAGTAAGTTTGTGGTGACGAGCACGAAAAGCGCGTTGCGGACGCCGATGCCGGCCGGGTAGCCCTTGTCCCTCTTCGCTGGGTCCCTGCTCTGCGCCGCGTACAGGAACCCGAAGGCGCCCACGATAGCCCCGGCCTTGCCTGCGGCCGCCGAGATGCCGTGGCACGTGGACCGCAGCCGCGCGGGGAAGATCTCCGCCGGCACGATGAAGGTGGTGCTGTTGGGCCCGAAGTTGGCGAAGAAGAAGGTGAATCCGTACATGATGACGAAACCGATGTGATGAGTCGTCCAGTGGTGGTAGGGGATGGCGAGGCCGAGCATGAAGACGGTCATCATGAAGAAGCCCATGACCTGGATCCGGAACCGGCCTATGGTGTCGATCAAGGCCACGGTGAACCAGTAGCCTGGCACGGTGCCGCAGAGCGCGATGAGGGTCTGCGCCCGGGCGATCCGGAACACCTCCTCGATTGCGTTCATGGTGGCCGCCTTCGGAATCCACCCGATGGCGGTAAAGATGTCCTTCTGGAACAGGTTCTGGCTGTAGAAGGCGATGTCCAGGAAGAACCAGGTGGTGGTGGTGGCGACGAGGTGGAGGCCGTGGCGGCGGGCGAACTCCTTGGAGAAGAGACCGAAGTTGTTGGCCTGGTCTTCGACCAGCCTCTGTGCCTTTTCCGCGTCCTCCTCGAGTTCCATGTTGAGCACCTTCGACATGTCGGCCGCCGCCTGCTTCGTGTTCTTGGCCACAAGCGCGGTGTAACGGGCCGTCTCCGGCATCTTCATCCGCCAGTAGTAGGTGAGCGCCGCGGGGACGGCGCCGAACATGAGGATGATGCGCCACACGTAGTCCGCCTGCGGCACGGTGGAACCAATCGGGTCGACGCTGAACGGCGGGACGTCATACCTGTTCTTGAACGCTGCAGACACGACGATGGCGACGATCCCGCCTGCGAGGATGCCGAATCCCTGCATGGCGAAAACCGCCGCGATGAAAGCACCGCGGGTCTTTTTGTTGGCGTACTCCGACATGATGGTGGCGGAGAGAGGGTAGTCGCCGCCGATGCCGAAGCCGAGCCAGAAACGGAAGAAACAGAGGGTGGTCACGACGGCCTTGGGGGAGGAGCTGAAGGAGAGGCCGGAGGCCACGGAGCATATGACCATGAGGACGAGGGTGAACCCGTAGACCGTCTTGCGGCCGAGCTTGTCGCCAAGCCACCCGAAGAAGAGCTGGCCTGAGAGGGTGCCGCAGAAGGCGACGCCGTTGACGGCAGCGGACACATTGGGCGGGAGCGTCCCGGGGGACGTCGAGTTGGGGTCGTAATAGTAGATGCGGCCGAGGAGTTTGGTGATGAGTGAGATGCAGAAGAGGTCGTAGGCGTCAGTGAAGAAGCCCATCCCGGCGATGACGATCGCCGTGAAGTGGTACAATTGGGTCCGAGCGACGTCGAGCGCGCCCAACACCTTAAGCTGTTCTCCCGCCATCCCTGCACTCCTCCTCCTTGGACGTACAATTCTTTACCCTGCAACAGACACACAGGCGAGAGAGAAGGTTCATATCTCAAAAGTATTTTACATATGAAGTGCAAAGCAATTCATGTACATATGTATATAGCAAACTGTATACAGTGCGTCTCTAAGTATATGTAATGAGGAGGACAAAGAAAAGAAGAAGAGCAAACATAAGCTCAATGCAAAGATGTGAGGTTTCAACCTGACCTCTGGGAGCAGAGAGAAAGGGAACGCTGGGCCAACAGGAGAGGAGAGCAAGTGATGGTGGTTGTCTCGACATGTTAGGGCTTATATATTGCGTGACATAACGTCGAGAAGATAAGCTAAATCACTTAATTAAAAGCCAGGAAATAGAATATTTAGGTCAACTATCTCCTAACTAAGTCATGCACTCAACCAAATGTATTTCTATTGGGGAAGTCAAAAGCGTTGCTTGAGGGTAACTGAGAGAATATTCTCCACTTAGTAGTCGGAGAATGAATAAAGTAGAGAGAAAAATTGATTGTCCAATTATTTTACGTAGTTTGAGAGAGATATGTGCATGCATGTCTACTTTGGCAGTAGCTGTCGGATTTGATAGCTGACCACTATTAATCTTCTTTTCTTATTCTCATTTAATTCCGGATATCGATTGCTCACTCAATTAAATTCCCCTTTCTGATATGAATTTAAGCATGCTAAGATCACTCTCAATTCCTCGTTGCAGACTGCACATAAATGGATCGACTAAGTAAACATGTTCTTCTACTTGATTAATCAGTGAATAAAGTTTTATATGTGTATGTATGACATGTTTATTAATTAAATGACATAGAACATCTCCTTTCTAGGAATTGACTTTTGTTTCTTACTTTTAAAGCAGATTTTTGCTTATCGTGCTCATGTTGGGTATGACTAATTTGATAATGACTGGTATTCTTTCTTTTAGATAAATTATTGTTTGACTTTTTTGTTATTATTATTATTTATAGTATTTTATTATTATGTTCGATTTGACTTATCCCGATGCCTTTCTGTACTCATATACTGGACAATTATGGGAAAAGGGCTCGTTAAGTTGATGCAACCAATGGGAGATAATTATAATTAGGAAATGGAGGTCAATGCATATAAAAAATATTTGTTTCTTTTTCGTCCTCCGCTTTCATTCCCTTCGTTCCTAAAGCATAATATATTCTCCCTTTGTCTTTATTACTTCATTTTGCTGCTTTATCTTTCGTATAGGTGATCGAAGATGGATGGCTGACCCTAAAAGCTAAGAACAAAAGCAACATGCAGCGGACGTCAACGGAGCACGAAGAGAGGAATAAGTACGGAAACTCGTCCTCCGTTGAATGACGAAGATAATAATTAAGACGAAAACATCGGCCCATTTACAGACAACTATTTGTCTTTTTTCTGAAATTAGAAAGAATGGTCAACGAGTTCTCTTTTATCATCTTTTTTTTTTTCCTTTTATTCAACTAAAAAATAAAATATTAAACTTTTCTTCTTTTCTTTTGGTGCTCTCTGAGATTGTGTTTAGATTCCGGAATTATGCCGTAGGAGAAGCTTGTGGTGCGATCCAGTTGGATGGGTTTAGGTTGAAGGATTCATACGAGGAATAGAATAATTCCTTATAAATTGATTTTGAAAACTCTATGGCTATAAAATATCTATGTATTCAAAAAAATAAATAAATTTAAAGAGAGTTGGATTAGTTTTTGAGTTAATTATGCACGCAAATAGTTTGATTCAGACTCGGATACTGAAGAAAACAATATATAGCTTTCATCTGGAACCAGTTTTCTTGACAATTGTGGGCATTAAAGTAATGCTTCATCTCGACATTATTCTCCTTATGGTGTGATTTAAAGAAATGATAAAGCAGCTGTTGCGGTTTAGCTCCGGTAATCGTAGCAAATAAAGGACGCCTCGATTCAAGTAGGCTGGCCAAGCGCGTGGGCTTGGCAAGCGATGGGCAGGCCTGCATGGGGGCAATTCAGTAAATAATGAATTTTTATTTTCTCGATTAACTACTTTATTTATAATACGTCCAGGAAAACGAAATAGCAAAATATGATGAGAGGAAATGAAATATCCTCCATAGGTTTTTCTCAAATAAAATGCAAAAGATGGCTATAGTTCAACATAATTTGTATGCTTTGTCTGATTCTCAATTTTTTATGATTAAAAAAATAATTTTATAGAATTAAAAATTGAGAAAGAGGGAGATTTTGTTAAAGGTTAAATGTTTCATTACTTTGATAATCGTAAGGATCGAGATGCTAAATATAGTTAAGTACAGAAGTGATATATAATTAATCCTCTTAAAACACCATCGTAATCAACATTATAAAATATAACAGAAAAAAATTTAAATAAAAAAATAAATAATTTTATGTCTTCCCCTCAATCCTATTTTAAAATTTCCTAAAATCATAATTTTATCTTTTTAAAATTAATTTAAAATACTTTTTCAATTTTAACTCTGCCTCGTATCATTATATCATTTAGCTTTGTTAGGATCAAGAATCCGAGGTTGGCACTAAGAGGGGGGTGAATTAGTGCAGTAGTAAAATTATATCTTCAAAAACTTTGTTGCGATAAAACCGGTTTCGTAAAGATGTTAACTTTGAAAGCGTATGAAAACGTATTTGATGTAAAGTAAAGAAGGCAGTTTGCAGTTAAGATAACTAACAGAAAGTAAATGTAAATCGATTTATAGTGGTTCGGTCGTCGTGACCTACATTCACTCCTCCGATTCCTCTTCCGTCGAGGCCACCGGCATCCACTAATGATCTTCCTTTAATATGCGAAAATCAACCTCCTTCTTACACCCCTCTTCTCTTTTTCACGGGTTTAGGAGACAACCCTTACAAGCACTCACACTCCTCTTACAGAATTCTAAACTTAGAGTGGAGGAGGAAATTTCTCAAGAGATTGCAGAAGCGTTTATTTACTTTTAAACTCTCTGTGCTTGTATCTTTTAACTAGGGATGAGAAGGGTATTTATAGGCTTCAAGTTGATTCAAACTTGGAGCCTAAAAATATCTCATCTCGGGTTTCCTGGGTACAAGCAGTACCACCGCCTGCGTTGGGTAGTACCACCACCTGACAAAGCTCGGAGATCGAGCTCTGGCGATACCACCTCCTGACAGGGGTGGTACCACCATTGGTAGCATTTACTACTAGCAGTATCATCGCCCAGTCTGAGCGGTACCACCGCCCGGACCACCTGGGAGACTGAGTCCCCTAGGCGGTGCCATCACCGACCAAGCTTTCAGCATTCTGGTTGGGCCTTGAATCTGGCCTAAACCAGCCCAACTTTGGGCCTAGTTGGCCCCTAACAGAGTTGATGGGATTACCTCCCAATCCTAACTCAAATTATGTACTAATTATTATTCCTAAGACATATTCTAAGCATTTTAGTTTCGGTATGTCAATTGGGATTACCTCCCAATCCTAACTCAAATTATGTACTAATTATTATTCCTAAGACATATTCTAAGCATTTTAGTTTCGGTATGTCAATTGGTCTTCCGGCGAGCTTCCGGCGAACTCCCGACAATGTTCCAGTGGATTCCCGGTAAGCTCCTGGACTTCACGACGATCTTCTTGGCGAGTTCCGATGAGCTTCACTGGCAAGCTCTGAGACTTCTCGGCTGGTTCCGACAGAACTTTCGACGAACGTCCAAACTTCCGACGAACTCTCGAACTCCCAACGAAATCGCATCATTGACTCCGGGATTTCATTTTGCTTCATGCCTTGGTATTGTAGTTAATACTAAGCATAAATCATGTTGTCCGGCATGTCAATGGTTTCTCGATGCTTCGTCTGATTCTTCGGCGCATTGTCCTCTCTTGCGGCCTATTATCCAATCGGCTAGTTGACTCCGCAACTCCGATATCCTTGGCGCAATATCCGTTCTTCTTAGCCCGATGCCCGAATCTATGGCCCGAAGCCTTCTGTCGATACGTCGACCGATCTACCGGCTCGACGTCCAATCTTCTCACATGTTTTCCCCCGGCCCAACATGATTCTTCCTACTTTAATTGTCTAATCCTGATTGAAGCATCTTATGTCACTCAAAACGTAGATTAAAACATAAACACTTATCAATTGGTTTCATCATCAAAATCCGAGATTCAATAATCTCCCCTTTTTTTATGATGACAACCAATTGATGACGGAGTTAACCTTACCTCACGGAGTTTAAACAAACTCTCCCTATCAATATGACATATTGATAGAACCTTGAATTCAAGCCGAATTCAAGTTATTGCAAATTTCATCAAGAATATTTGCAACACATTATCATGCATAATATGATCATACTTCTCCCCCTTTGTCATCAACAAAAAGGAGAAGTCCAATTCTAATGTGTTTAGAAATAAGTTCAAATCATTGCATGAAAAATATAATATCAAGTTTTTTCATCATGCAATTTGTAAGCTAGAAAATTTAGCAAGTGTTACATCTTGCTTAGAACATTTAAGCTATCAAGTTGTAGATATGCAAGGTAGTAAGATAGTAATTTCTACAACATATAAGCTAGCAACTTTTACAACATTTTAGAACATGCAAGCTAGCCGTTTTGAGATGTTCAAGAAAGTAACTCTTGCTTATCATGAGAACAATAAATTTGCATTATAAATATAATCTCATGTTTATCATTCAAGCTAGCATATATTTTTTGTTCTCTTTTGCAATGTGCAAGCTAACAATCTCTTTTTTCTTTTACAATAATGATTCAATCATATCATGCGATATACAAATCATAAATATCTCAAATCATGATGGTATCAAGAAGTTAAATTACATTACATCCTATCATGCATAATCATAACTTCACATTTGTATGCATCAAAATAATATTAAGAGTATTTCATGCATAATTTTATATCATCACATTTATTTCATCTCATCAAGAAAAATTAATTGGGTGATGAATACAAGAAGTTATACAAGGACAAAAAAAATCATGTCATGAAAGATGAGATCATGTGAATACCAAAAGACATAATTCATTTTGACACATCTCCTCTTAAATAAAATATAAAGAAAAAATGTAGGGGTAAAACGAAGAGATCTTGATTAAGAAAAAAATCTCAAGTAATTCGAAGAATTCAAGATTATGATTTGAATAAAACTCATTCAAACTCTCATTTTGACACATCTCCTCTTAAATAAAATATAAAGAAAAAATGTAGGGGTAAAACGAAGAGATCTTGATTAAGAAAAAAATCTCAAGTAATTCGAAGAATTCAAGATTATGATTTGAATAAAACTCATTCAAACTCAAATCGTCAAATTAAAATTATTATCAAGAGATTCACAAAAAGAAAAACATAGATAGATTCATTAATATCTCCATTTTGGAAAACTCGATAAGGTAAAGAAATCTTTCAAGGAGAAACCTATTCTCTTTTTGTTTGTTTGTTTCATACAAGTATGCCTTTATCCCTTTTTTATGCTAAATAAAAATATATATTATCGTTTAAAACAAAGAAAGCAAGAAAACTCTCATTCGAGTTTTCCAATATGTGTAGTCCATCCCATTAAAAAAGGGAGGACGAATGAGAGAGTGACCCTCTTGAAAGTCGAAAAGAGCCATTTCTCTTGGGCGTTAAACTAAATAAGAAATCACGAGGCTCTGATATCAATTGTTAGGATCAATAGTCCGAGGTCGGCACTAAGAGGGGGGGGGGGGAATTAGTGCAGTAGTAAAATCACGTCTTCAAAAACTTCGTTGCGATAAAACCAGTTTCGTAAAGATGTTAACTTTGAAAGCATACGGAAACGTATTTGATGTAAAGTAAGGAAGGCAATTTGTAGTTAAGATAAATAGTAGAAAGTAAATACAAATCGATTTATAGTGGTTCGGTCGTCGTGACCTACATCCACTCCTCCGATTCCTCTTCCGTCGAGGCCACCGGCATCCACTAACGATCTTCCTTTAATAGGCGAAGATCAATCTCCTTCTTACACCCCTCTTCTCCTTTTCACGGGTTTAGGAGACAACCCTTATAAGCACTCACACTCTTACAAAATTCTAAACTTAGAGTGGAGGAAATTTCTCACGAGATTGCAGCAGCGTTTCTTTACTTTTAAACTCTTTGTGCTTGTATCTTTTAACTAGGGATGAGAGGGGTATTTATAGGTTTCAAGTTGATTCAAACTTGGAGCCTAAAAATATCTCATCCCGAGTTTCCTGGGTACGGGCGGTACCACCGCCTGACAAAGCTCGGAGACCGAGCTCTGGCGGTACCACCGCCTAACATGGGCGGTACCACCGCTGGCAGCATTTACTGCCAGTGGTACCACCGCCCAGTCTGGGTGGTTCCACCGCCCAGACCACCTACGAGACTGAGTCCCCCAAGCGGTGCCACCGCCGGCCAAGCTTTCAGCATTCTGGTTGGGCCTTGAATCTGACCCAAACTAGCCCAACTTTGGGCCCAGTTGGCCCCTAACAGAGTTGATAGGATTACCTCCCAATCCCAACTCAAATTATGTGCTAACTATGATTCCTAAGACATATTCTAAGCATTTTAGTTTCGGTACGTCAATTGGTCTTCCGGCGAGCTTCCAGCGATCTTCCGGCAAACTCCCGATAATGTTCCAGCGGACTCCCGGCAAGCTCCTGGACTTCACGACGATCTTCTTAGCGAGTTCCGATGAGCTTCTCTGGCAAGCTCCGAGACTTCTCAGCTAGTTCCGACAAAACTTTTGACGAACTCTTGAACTCCCAACGAAATCGCGTCCTTGACTCCGGGACTTCATTTTGCTTCATGCCTTGGTATCGTAATTAGTTCTGCACATGTAAAATACACTTCGATCTAGACAATTAATACTAAGCATTAATCATATTGTCCGGCATGTCATTGGTTTCTCTACGCTTCGTCCGATTCTTCAGCGCATCATCCTCTCTTGTGGCCTATTGCCCAATCGGTCAGTTGACTCCGCAACTCTGATATCCTTAGCGCAATATCCGCTCTTCTTGGCCCGATGCCCAAATCCATAGCCCGAAGCCTTCTGTCGATACATCGACCGATCCACTGGCTCGACATTCAATCTTCTGACATGTTTTTGTTGAATCTCGTATTTTGATGATGAAACCAATTGATAAGTGTTTATGTTTTAATCTGCGTTTTGAGTGACGTAGGATGCTTCGATCAGGATGAGATAATTAAAGCAGGAAGAATCAT
>LVTN01000427.1:106044-156717 GCA_001649415.1 Musa itinerans | reverse complement strand
CAAGAGTTTCTATCAATATGGTATATTGATAGGGGGAGTTTGTTTAAACTCCTGGAGTTAAGGTTAACTCTGTTTATGATGACATGTTGCTTGGATTTTTGAATCCAAGAGTTTCTATCAATATGGTATATTGATAGGGGGAGTTTGTTTAAACTCCTGGAGTTAAGGTTAACTCTGTTTATGATGACATGTTGCTTGGATTTTTTGAATCCAAGAGTTTCTATCAATATGGTATATTGATAGGGGGAGTTTGTTTAAACTCCTGGAGTTAAGGTTAACTCTGTTTATGATGACATGTTGCTTGGATTTTTTGAATCCAAGAGTTTCTATCAATATGGCATATTGATAGGGGGAGTTTGTTTAAACTCCGGGGGTTAAGGTTAACTCCGTTTATGATGACATGTTGCTTGGATTTTTAAATCTAAGAGTTTCTATCGATATGGCATATTGATAGGGGGAGTTTGTTTAAACTCTGGGAGTTAAGGTTAACTCCGTCATCAAGTGGTTGTCATCATCAAAAAGGGGGAGATTGTTGAATCTCGTATTTTGATGATGAAACCACTTGATATGTGTTTATGTTTTAATCTGCGTTTTGAGTGACGCAGGATGCTTCGATCAGGATGAGACAATTAAAGCAGGAAGAATCATGTTGGGCCGGAGGAACATGTCAGAAGATTGGATGTTGGGCCGGTGGATCGGTCGACGTATCGACAGAAGGCTTCGGGCCATGGATTCGGGCATCGGGCCAAGAAGAGCGGACATTGTGCCAAGGATATCAGAGTTGCGGAGTCAACTGGCCGATTGGGCAATAGGCCGCAAGAGAGGACGATGCGTCGAAGAATCGGACGAAGCGTCGAGGGACCAATGACATGCCGGACAACATGATTATTGCTTAGTATTAATTGTCTAGATCGAAGTATGTTTTACATGTGCAGGATTAACTACGAAAGTAAGGCATGAAGCAAATTGAAGTCCCGGAGTTAAGATCGAGATCACGTTGGGAGTTTGAGAGTTTGTCGGAAGTCCGGACGTTCGTCAAAAGTTCTGGTGGAACCAGCCGAGAAGTCTCGGAGCTTGCCAGAGAAGCTCGTCGAAACTCGCCAAGAAGATCGTCGTGAAGTCCAGGAGCTTGCCGGGAGTCCGTCGGAACATTGCCGAGAGATCGTCGGAAGTTCGCCGGAAGCTCGCAGGAAGAATAGACATAGGTACTTGTTTAGCTTAGCAAATGTCTTAGGATTTCGTAGTTAGTACATAATTGGGCTTGGATTTGGGCCAACCCAATTAGGGGCTAGCTAGGCCCATGTAAGAACTGTGTTGGGCCCAATAAGAGGCCCAAACAGTGCCCCAAGAAGTATCACCGTCGTGGCATAGTCTTCGAGACTGTGTCAGGCGGTGGTACCACTAGTCTGGGCGATTGTACTACCCTTGGCAGGGTGTCAAGCAGTGGTACCGCCAGTCTGAGCGATGGTACTGCCTAGCACAACACCCTAGGCGGTAGTACCGTCAGACTGAGCGATGGTATTGCCCAACGCATGCGGTAGTACCGCTCGTACCCGGGGAACCCGGGATGAGATGTTTTTATGCTCCAAGTTTTAATCAACTTGAAGCCTATAAACACCCATCTCATCCCTAGTTAAAGTACACAAGTATTGAGAGTAAAAAAGTATAGAAACGCTACTGCAATCTTGTGTGAGCTCCTCTCAAAGTTCTAAGTATTAGGATAGTTTAAGAGAGGAGTGAGTGGGGGTGTAAGAGTTATCTCCTAAACCCGGCAAAAGGAGAATCGAGTTGTAAAAGGTGGTTGGTCTTCGCCTATTGAAGGAAGACCGTCAGTGGATGCTGATGGCCTTGACGGAAGAGGAATCGACGGAGTGGATATAGGTCACGACGACCGAACCACTATAAAATTACCGTGCTCTTTGGTTTGCATTTTATTCTTGCTATTACCTTACTGCAAACCTCTTTAAGTGTTTATTGCCTTCACTTCATTACGTACGCTTTCAAGTTAAGTTTCCGAAATAGTTTTTATCATATGAAGTTTTTCGAAGACGTAATTTTTACTGTTGCACTAATTCACCCCCCCTCTTAGTGCCGACCTTGGACTCTCGATCCTAACAGTTTTATCCCGGCCTAACATGATTATTCATGCTTTAATTGTCTAATCCTAATCGAAGCATCCTGCGTCACTCAAAACGTAGATTAAAACATAAACACTTATCAATTAGTTTCATCATCAAAATCCGAGATTCAACGAGCTCTCGAATTATGAATCTAACATAAACTCAAACTTATTCATTTTTATACAAATCAAGAATTAGTATTCTAATCACTAAAATGTCTCTGATGCTTGCCTAGAATCTGTATGTAACAAACAATCTTGTGTTTCCAATCAATCAAAATTTTATTGGGTGAAAATTGGATTACATAGAACTGAGAAATATAATATAGAACTTGTTATTTAGAGCCCATTTTTTACTTTTGAAAACCTCTTTACTATTCAAAATCTATTAAGAAAATAATAAAATAATATTTTATTATTTATAACCCCTCTAATTTTGATATATATATATTTTTTTCTCACATCCCCTGGAATCATTGCCTGTAGGGAGTAGAAGAGAAGAAGAGAGAGGATACTCATTTAGGAAAGAATAATTTTAAAATATTAAAAATTTTAAATAATAAATAAGAGGTTATAAATAGTAATCTCTATATAATATTTTATGGGTTGTTTATCTCCGACTTAGATTTGTATTTTATATGACGGTTTAAAACCAATCCTTTTATAATAGATTGACGAGGTTTTAATAAATGGTTGTCATCATCAAAAAGGGGGAGATTGTTGAATCTCGTATTTTGATGATGAAACCACTTGATATGTGTTTATGTTTTAATCTGCGTTTTGAGTGACGCAGGATGCTTCGATCAGGATGAGACAATTAAAGCAGGAAGAATCATGTTGGGCCGGAGGAACATGTCAGAAGATTGGATGTTGGGCCGGTGGATCGGTCGACGTATCGACAGAAGGCTTCGGGCCATGGATTCGGGCATCGGGCCAAGAAGAGCGGACATTGTGCCAAGGATATCAGAGTTGCGGAGTCAACTGGCCGATTGGGCAATAGGCCGCAAGAGAGGACGATGCGTCGAAGAATCGGACGAAGCGTCGAGGGACCAATGACATGCCGGACAACATGATTATTGCTTAGTATTAATTGTCTAGATCGAAGTATGTTTTACATGTGCAGGATTAACTACGAAAGTAAGGCATGAAGCAAATTGAAGTCCCGGAGTTAAGATCGAGATCACGTTGGGAGTTTGAGAGTTTGTCGGAAGTCCGGACGTTCGTCAAAAGTTCTGGTGGAACCAGCCGAGAAGTCTCGGAGCTTGCCAGAGAAGCTCGTCGAAACTCGCCAAGAAGATCGTCGTGAAGTCCAGGAGCTTGCCGGGAGTCCGTCGGAACATTGCCGAGAGATCGTCGGAAGTTCGCCGGAAGCTCGCAGGAAGAATAGACATAGGTACTTGTTTAGCTTAGCAAATGTCTTAGGATTTCGTAGTTAGTACATAATTGGGCTTGGATTTGGGCCAACCCAATTAGGGGCTAGCTAGGCCCATGTAAGAACTGTGTTGGGCCCAATAAGAGGCCCAAACAGTGCCCCAAGAAGTATCACCGTCGTGGCATAGTCTTCGAGACTGTGTCAGGCGGTGGTACCACTAGTCTGGGCGATTGTACTACCCTTGGCAGGGTGTCAAGCAGTGGTACCGCCAGTCTGAGCGATGGTACTGCCTAGCACAACACCCTAGGCGGTAGTACCGTCAGACTGAGCGATGGTATTGCCCAACGCATGCGGTAGTACCGCTCGTACCCGGGGAACCCGGGATGAGATGTTTTTATGCTCCAAGTTTTAATCAACTTGAAGCCTATAAACACCCATCTCATCCCTAGTTAAAGTACACAAGTATTGAGAGTAAAAAAGTATAGAAACGCTACTGCAATCTTGTGTGAGCTCCTCTCAAAGTTCTAAGTATTAGGATAGTTTAAGAGAGGAGTGAGTGGGGGTGTAAGAGTTATCTCCTAAACCCGGCAAAAGGAGAATCGAGTTGTAAAAGGTGGTTGGTCTTCGCCTATTGAAGGAAGACCGTCAGTGGATGCTGATGGCCTTGACGGAAGAGGAATCGACGGAGTGGATATAGGTCACGACGACCGAACCACTATAAAATTACCGTGCTCTTTGGTTTGCATTTTATTCTTGCTATTACCTTACTGCAAACCTCTTTAAGTGTTTATTGCCTTCACTTCATTACGTACGCTTTCAAGTTAAGTTTCCGAAATAGTTTTTATCATATGAAGTTTTTCGAAGACGTAATTTTTACTGTTGCACTAATTCACCCCCCCTCTTAGTGCCGACCTTGGACTCTCGATCCTAACAGTTTTATCCCGGCCTAACATGATTATTCATGCTTTAATTGTCTAATCCTAATCGAAGCATCCTGCGTCACTCAAAACGTAGATTAAAACATAAACACTTATCAATTAGTTTCATCATCAAAATCCGAGATTCAACGAGCTCTCGAATTATGAATCTAACATAAACTCAAACTTATTCATTTTTATACAAATCAAGAATTAGTATTCTAATCACTAAAATGTCTCTGATGCTTGCCTAGAATCTGTATGTAACAAACAATCTTGTGTTTCCAATCAATCAAAATTTTATTGGGTGAAAATTGGATTACATAGAACTGAGAAATATAATATAGAACTTGTTATTTAGAGCCCATTTTTTACTTTTGAAAACCTCTTTACTATTCAAAATCTATTAAGAAATTAATAAAATAATATTTTATTATTTATAACCCCTCTAATTTTGATATATATATATTTTTTTCTCACATCCCCTGGAATCATTGCCTGTAGGGAGTAGAAGAGAAGAAGAGAGAGGATACTCATTTAGGAAAGAATAATTTTAAAATATTAAAAATTTTAAATAATAAATAAGAGGTTATAAATAGTAATCTCTATATAATATTTTATGGGTTGTTTATCTCCGACTTAGATTTGTATTTTATATGACGGTTTAAAACCAATCCTTTTATAATAGATTGACGAGGTTTTAATAAATTATTTTTTATAAAAAAATATAATTTCAAGATTATTGACTCATATGGACTCGATGGTTTGTACTCAAAATTGTTTATCTTTATTAATAAAAAAATAAAAATAAAATTGAGAGAAAAATCTAGTCTATTGAACAATCAAAATTCCAAATAAGAAGAAGCCAAATTAAACATCCAAAGGAGACCAGTCTATGAGAAAGGCACAAAGAAAATATGCAATTCTTCAAATCTCGTGCAATCAAACTTTGAAAAGTAGTTCTACCTACCTTGTTTGTAATTTTCAATCGCTGAAAACAATTATTTTGTTATTTCCTACAATATATATTTTCTTAGAACCATATGAAAATTCAAACTAGCACTAGTTTGTCTTGTTTTCTAGCTGCCCTCTCACCAACAAGTCATAGTCGATGTCTTCGCTCAGTGCCAGGAAATCGTTGTCATGACACAATATAGCAGGGCTAACTTTGGCCAGACGATGCAGCAGAAGCTTCTGGGACAATTGACCAGGTCTTCACATGGTTGGTGTGCGCGTCCACCTCGCATCCATCAGTGCTCTCCTCCCTTCTGTTCTGTTGCGTGAAGAAAGCAATGATGTCAACAGTTGTGGGAGTCTTCCACTCTTGCGTCCATCATTTTAGCAGTCCAAAGAGAAACGGATGAGCAGTCCTTTTGTACCGTTTGTCCTACGACGAACACCTGACTCCGTTTGCCGCATTGAAACGTTTCCCCCGTTCTTCACCTTCTCCCCGCGTGATGACGCTGCTGTTGACTTGCGGACCTCGGGTTTTAGATCTTTAAAAGGTTCCGTGGACTCTGTTTCCCTTCACCCCAAGAAAGCTAGGAATTGGCTCTGCAAAATGACGATGAAGATTGAGGGGTTGTTCTCTGCCCTCGGCCTCCTTGTCCTCCTCCTGTCTCGGAGCCATTTAGCTACATCCCAAGAAGTTGGTACGACTTGATGCTCCGTCGACCAAGTGTTCGATGTTGGAACAGGTTTGCATCTGCTATATGTAACGAGCTCTGATGGGTTTGGTCTCTGGTTCCTGAGTGCAGAGGACGAGAGCGAGTTCAGCTACGAGGAAGGGAGTCCTAATGGCCCCCAACACTGGGGAGAGATTCGCGAGGAATGGGCGATCTGCAACAACGGCGACATGCAGTCTCCTATCGATCTGCTGCACGAGAGGGTCAAGGTTTTGCCCGGGTTAGGGAGACTAAGAAGGAGCTACAGGGCTGCCAATGCAACGCTCAAGAACCGCGGCCATGACATAATGGTAGCTCCTGAACATTCTTTGAGCAAACATCTTCTTGCATCCTTTTTAGTTCATCATCCCTCATTTTGCTGTGTTACACTGATGCAGTTGGAATGGACGGAAGAAGCAGGAAGGATTCACATCGATGGAACGGACTATGAGCTCAAACAATGCCACTGGCACTCTCCCTCTGAGCACAGTATCAATGGCAAGAGGTCCTCTCCTACTCAAACAACATCACTGTTCTTCTCTTCCCTTCATTTTTCTGCATGATACACGACAAGAAAACCCAATTCGGACCTTAGCATAGAGTTTTGAGTCTATTTCCTGGTATCTTTCCCTAGGTTTGCTCTTGAGCTCCACATGGTACACCAATCGGCCGACGAACGCGTAGCTGTAGTTGGCATCATGTACAAGATTGGCCGACCAGATTCATTTCTAACAGAGGTGATCTTTCTTTCTCTTCACCGTTACTGATGTACTCGGGAAGTCAATCACAAACACTGCTATGCTTCCTTGCAGCTGATGGAGTACATCGAAGAGATAGCTGGGAACAAAGAAGAAGAGAGAGTTGTGGGGTTTGTGGACCCAAGACACATAAAGATAGGAAGTAGGAAGTACTACAGATACATTGGCTCTCTTACTACACCACCTTGTACTCAAGGAGTGGTGTGGACCATCAGTGAAAAGGTAAAGTCTGCACCTAAAACCGCTAGTGCAGTTGCAATAATCTCCTCTCTCCATTCTCAGAATCGTCTTTTCTGAAACATGTATTTGAATCAACTGTTGATCACAGATCAGAACCGTATCAAAAGATCAAGTGAGTTTGCTGAGAGAGGCTGTGCATGATGTAAGTTTTTACTCCTCTGCAAGAAAGCAATTCTTCTGTATGTTTCGATAGAACAGAGTACAATATCCTGACATCACATTACATTGTCGTTTCCAGGATGCAGAGAAAAATGCCAGGCCGCTTCAACCACTTAATGGACGCGAGATCCAATTCTACACACCTCGGCTTCGCAAAAACGATGAGATCTTCCACCCATAAATTTGCAGCTGATGATATTTCCCGATAGAATCGCAGCTATAGTACAGAGTTATATTGCTTCACGTCTGTCTTATTTGGAGGCACCGTATGGGTGGGTGGGTTTTCAGCGTATTATGTATTTATGAGGTTATATCACTATGAGATTTCCCAGTGAGCCATGAATATTTTGAGTGTAGGTTATGGTTGGAGACTTTATGCTTATTTCCTTTTACTCATTATACGGAACACACTTATTAGTTTTACAAGGTTAATGGTTGTAAAAAGCTGATGCAATTGTGTGCTTTGCCTCATTTTCCACATTGATTCACGCTGATTCAAGAACAGTATACAAAGTTGCCACTGTATACAATCAGCTTGAAATCACTGAATTGGAGTCAGAACCAGTAAATCACTATATATAGTCCACTTGATGCTCACCGATTCCAATCTTAGTTAACCCAACCCAGAAACCTGAGATCCGAGGGGCTGAGTTGGGCTCGGACTATCCAATTTGTCCGAATTGCACCCTGGCTCGCAGCTTGTGTTCTTTTGGCCCTCCTCATCGATACGTAGTGTGAGTGGATACGGGCACAGTCTATTATGTGATACCCCACCAAGCATGGCTTTCCCGTTTTAGACCCCGAAACAACGTTCCGTTTTCTTCGATCACGACGCTTATCGGATCGGATCCGGCCATTTCTTTGTTCGCCTTATTCCGTCCTCTTCACCGTTCATGCCCTAATCGAAGGGGAGAAAGGGAAGAAGAACAAGGGAGGAACAGGTGGTCTTCCGAGGAAATCGCCGGACACCGGAGCCCTTACCACCGGCAGAGACAGAGGATCTGACGTCATCGCCCACCGACTGAGACGCAGCGCTGGTACTTCTTCTTCTTCTTCTGCTGCTTCCGATAGACCGTTTCCCTTGTTACCTCCGCCCTCCTTTCCTTTTTGAAATCGCTTTCCTGTTCGATGCTACACCTTCGTCTCTCCAGATCGAGGGCAGATTTCCATGGCGAATGGAGAGTGGAGCTGTTGCGTCCTGGCGTTGAGATTGTTCGTGTGGCTTTCAAATTGTTTTCGCTCATACTATACTTGTTCGATTGCTTTTTTTTCAGTTGTTTCTTTTTTATGTGGGAGTATCTGCTTTCTGATTTGTGATAGAAAATTTTGACGTTGCATGCGTAGTTATTCAAGCAGAGATTTCGCTTTCCATGGTTCCTTTTTTATTTTCTATCTATATTGTACGTAGTTTAGAAAAAGGCACTACCAAAACAAATAGTTTATAGACATGTAGTTACTGCTATCTATATCCTTTTTTTAATAGTTGCTTAGTTCATAAACGACAACTGAATTGTTCCTGTTGGAGACAGCCTTCTCTGTTTTGTTATTGAACTTGCTTTACTTGTGTAGCTATCTCTTAATCTTCTTTTAGTTTGTGTTACATAGTGCAGCAATATCGTCTTTTAGTTTGTTTAACATTATGCAGCAATTTCCCTTTGTTTTATATTTAACTGTTGAAATCCCATGTGGTTGTCATTGATCTAAAATCTTTCTTAATGCTTGTTTAAATTGGACAATCTTCACTGGCCTGTGAAAGATTCAGTGTACCTAGGAGATCTCAGACTATTCTCGTGTAGATGTTTTTGTTATTGTCATTTTGATTGTTCAAATGGTTTTTATGGTGTTTAACTGTTGTGCAGTTGGTTAATTGGTACTTTACTGTGAATGTTGAGCCATGACATTTTGCTTTCATCTTAATATCTCAAATTTCAAACTAGCCATATTTATTAACCATACTTTTTCACTAATTATTTTTATTGAATCATGTTCTTCTTGTCTTGTGTACATTTTCCTTTATCCTTTTAGACCTATGAGATGAAATATGAATTTTCTTTTTCAACCATTTGCTATAATGGAAAACCTCACAATTGTTCAAGTAGGCAGTGTTTAGGGAGTGAGAGTGTTGACCTCAGCTTGGGCACTAAATATACACCTGTATCATGATGGTATAATGTTGTAAATATGGTCAGCACGAGGCATTGGCTTGCGTTTCATGGTAGCACCTTGTTATTACTGCAAGTGGTGCAAGTGGTGGTTGCCATGTATGGTATGAAGGGTGGTGTGCTGTGGAGTTTGCACCTTGAACAATCCTTGATATGTTGGATGCATGCAAATACAGTAAGAAGAGAAATTGACCGTGAAAGAATGTTCTTGTGCTCAACAATTTATACAAAAACATAAAAAAAGAATTATTGTCATAGTGTAAATGTATGGAACATGATAAGAACATACATAAAATCATTCATGTAGATTCTTATGTATGGTTTGGAGAACAAGGGCATGGATCAAAAAATGCTTAATTACATGGGAGTCATTATCAGTGGAGTGAAATGAATGTTATATTAGGCAAGGTTCACTGTACCATGGTGTACCGTTTGATACAGGCAGTATGTACTGGTCCAATAGAAGATTGGTATGGGCGGTACATATCAGTTTGTCAGTACACTCCACTATACCATGTGTCAGTGCGTTGGTACATACTGTACCATTGGTTGGTCGGTACAGCGGTACGACCTGATAAGGCGAACCATGATATAAGGATAGGAGAAGTTAACTGGAACTACCTACAACGAAGTCAGAATTAGGTTATCAAAATAAAAAATGTTGAAAATGTAAAATGGAGTACGAGGAGCAAATTCTCTCCTATGATAACCTTGGAAAATATTTTGGAGCAGAATATGTGAAACAAGGATGCTCTCTGTAGCTTTCTATATCTGTACCAGGTATATGCAAGTTATGATGTTTCTGGGATCCTTCTTGAATATGTGTCTACTGCTTCTTCAAAATAATTTTTTTGTAAGTATTTATCACAATCTTTTAAGATATCTAGAAGATACTTTGTAATCATTTCTTGCATGATGACTTATAAAAAGATCTTCCAATCTTTTCTGCTCTCTTGGATTGCTATGTTTTCTTCTCTTTTCTTTTTTTTTTCTAAATTTATTTTTGGACAGTTAATATGTAAGAATTCGTAGGAGTAATGTAATTCCCACTGCACTGGATCTAACAGTATTTTGATTCATGTTGTGGGATTGTATATCCTGTCCTCTCTCTTGCATGCATCGTATGTGGGTGGTGGGCAAGTGGAGGCAGGCCAGGCATGCACCTCTTTTTCTTTGGTTACTGAACGTCGATGACAGACAGCAGTGTTCACTTACTGCCATTACTCTTTTCTTTTGCCCTTTTCCAGCAAAGCAAATAGGTTGGAATTGATGACAGGCTATCTTGTCTACAGTCCTGGTCTGGTTTTGGATGAATTCAATTAATATACCACTTACTAACGCAGCATCCTGTTGTTTTGATACTAAGTGCAGCAGGTCCAACCGTCCAAGCATCATTGTTCAATGTTAATAATTTATGAAAAGGGTTCAACCTAGTTGCTATGTTTGACTCTTCCCAAACCCGCCATTGGCTATGGTCTCTTGCCTCTTGCACTGGGTTACCCTTTCGACTGTAGTATGATAGACAATGATAAGTTCTTTAGCTACCAAGGATTAGAAGGCAACATACATGATTTCTTTTATATTTAGATAAATCTTTTTCTTTTCTGATTGCACTTTATAATAAGTGGTTTCTTTCTTTTTTTTTTGTTTGTTTATATTCAACATTAAATTGTTCTGTTGAGGCTTATGCATACAAACAGTCCTTATAGGCAGTTCAAAAGAATAGTCTCTCTGTTACTGGTTCTCACACCTTGGAACCTGTAGGAGCCATTGTCTATGACTACTATGGATATGATTATTTCACAAATGAACATACAAGTTTCTCAAGACTAGGCTGAATTTTCCAAATTGCTCTCATGGTCATACAATCATGTCTATATGCATGTAGCTTGTTACGATGACAAATTGGTTGATGAATGATTGAGGCTGCGACTTTATGGATCTTGCCTGATGCATGAGTTTTTAGGCATCCTCTAGTACAAAAGGAAAATGGTCATTACTGGAAATTCCTTAGTATTACAGTGGATTACGGAAATGATATGTAGTTCTTTTATCTGGTATATAAGAGATATAATCTCCCCATTTATATACATAAAATGCTTTGAAATATTTGGTTATTTCTTTGAGACAGTTTAGAAAATCAACTATTTCTTCATCAGGGAAGTAATCCACAAGAGCTTCAAGGATAAGAGCCATGAAGTATCCACCTGATTTAGAAATACAAAAGCAAATTTGTTAACCAAAGCAGCACAAAAGCATGAGCTATTTTTTTGGACTCTGTTAGTAACTTCATTTAAGGTGGTAAGGTTGCATAGATTGACCATCTCAAGAGCAATTGTGGGAGCCTTGTGCATTTAGTACATATTTTTTAGTAACTTCATTTAGTAATGACTAGTTGTGGAAGATTATTTACCTAACTTAAGTAGCATTTTATTTTGCGAAAACAACTCATGAGACAATTTAAATAAGTGTAGAACCCAAATCTTTCCTGATCAGAAGCAAACAAGTCACACTTTGTATGTGAAACAAAAAATTTTATTTGTTTCTTTAGAGCAGCCTTCTTGGACTATACAGCTTATACAATAGCTTTAGTTTGGTGGTTCTGATGTCAAAAAGACGTGTTGGTTTCTCTTCTTGTTTTTGCCTGGTTCTTGTGTCGATCTCTCTCGATCTCGGATTTCTATAGAAAATGTTTATATCATTTAAAAGCTGAACATCTTGATTTTATCTAGTAATGCTTTGCATCAGACTGGTATCAAATTATACTTGTTTGGTCACAACCAGATGAAAGCTTATCTTATCAGATATTGTCATTAAATTTGTGGTGTAAATTGGATGCTTGTTTTCATATTTCCACCTTATAGTTTATCAGTGCTTATTATTTGCCTCAATAAGCATATTGTTTTGGTTTCATTACAGGCATATCACTGTTGCTGTAACTCGGCTTTCCTGAATCATGGATCGCACCGATGGAGATGATCATGTAAGTGCTATCTCTTAGCTCGGTCAATCTTCGACCAGCTTAATTTGCCTTCTAAAAAAGAACACTCATAGTGCAGGAAGGAGGCAGTGTCGTAGGCTTCGAAGTACCAAGGTCGCCCGATTCAAGCTACAACAACCCGATACCAGGAAATGAAGATGAAGCTCGAGAGCCTCCACTTGTTCCTCCTCATCTGCACCATACCTTGCTGAACTACCCCCACGGCGAAGACGATCCAAGCAGTCTCTCCATGCCTCAAAATGTGATCCTTAATCACCTCTACATAGGGAACCGAGATGGCCCGAGATCTGTTGTAGCTCTAGGGATCACCCACCGTGTCCGGTCAAAGTACGTGACAGTTGTGCTCTACAAGCCAGTACAGAGAAGGTGAACTCCATTTTCTTTTGTCGATTGGGTTAATATTCAGGAGAGCCGACTGGTTTGGCTGTGACCAAACTGACAAAGTGAAAACCCATTCTACGATTACTCATCTGCATAAATGGATCTGATTCTCCTTGTCATTTCGTCAGGTTTTTGATGTAGCTCTGCATTCTTCTTACTCAAGTCAGTATTTTGGTTTGGGGGAGTTTAGTTGTGTGATTTATGTAATCAAAATTTTCCCATCTATGATATTTATAGGAAGCTGGTAAAATTCCACAGGGAGGACAGAGATATCATATATGGTTTCGGTTCATATTATTTCCATATAGTCTGATAAAAAGACTCTTCTTCTCATACAACATTACTTGTACTAATTGAAAGTAGATTAGGGTGTGTAGTTATTGTTTCTCGATCGACCAAAATGACGGTGTCCATGGCCTTTCCTTTGTTCTGAGGTTATTCTGGTCCCAACCCAAATCAAAACCTGCGGTCTGTACTCATCGGTTTTGTGGACATCGAGACCGGAATCCAAGTGAGACAAATTTTCAACCTTAACATGCTATGAACTGAATCATTCCACAGTCTTCCACTATTATGTTGACCTTCTGCACCACATCTGATAGTAACCCGTCCTTCTCTCTCATGTCCTCCCAATTTGAGCTTCTCTCCTCGTGTGTCAGACCCCAGCAAGATGTAGGAATTTAATTGCTGTTATCAGTCAAGACTCTTTTTTTTTTTTGTTTTTTTTGTGTATTTAAGTGTGTGTGTGTGTGTGTGTATATATATATATATATATATATATATATATATATATATACGGTAAAATTATGATAAAAAAGATTCAAAGTGCATTCATTACATTCTCCTTTTTGGTCTCCCAAGATGTTCTACCTAGAGATTATTTTTAATGAATATGAACTAATGGCCTTATCATTAATCATTTCTTCTATTCAGTTTAACAATTAGTCTGGTTTGAATCGAAAGAAAATCCAAATATTTATTTTGACTATTGGAAGTCCATAAGATATGCTCAATAATAAGAAAGATTGTGCTCGACTACTTTTGTTATCGGTTTGAGTTCATTTTCTGTCCAAACACAAAAGAAGAAGTCCATCTTGTCTTAGATCAACAGGCAACGTGATGCGTGATGGCAACCACAACAGCCAATTTAATCATGTAGACCCACACCCGTGTGTCTGGGACCCCACGCATGTCAGCTACTATCACCGCGCGTGGAAGACTGCCACCATCGCTGACATGGTGGAAACACAGCTCTCAAGTCATTTGCTGTGTGATGAGAGACCTCTCATATTCCAAAAGCAGCAGCCACAAGCACGAGTTATAAAGAAGCACCACCGTCTCTTTTCCTTTTCAGCTCCTTTCCTCTTCCCTACTAGGTTCATCGCACCATCTCAGAAGCGAAGGAGATGGCGACGGCGAAGAGATCAGAGGAGGGCTTGCCGTGCCCCTCGTTTAGCCGCCGGTGCCGGCTGCTGGTGAGGGAGCAGAAGGCTCGGTTCTACATACTCCGGCGGTGCATCATGATGCTGGTTTGCTGGAGCGATCGCGGCGATCTCTGATAGTTGTTTATGAGGAGGACATGGAAGAGATGTACACGTTGTACTACTTACTACATTCCGCGTGATATATGTGGAGGAGCTTTAGTTCTGGGAAATGTAGGTCACGAGGCCATACAACTTATGTATATCTCGTTGAACATAAATCAAGCAACTTAATTCTAATGGCTATGCGGTGCACATCGATATCGCAAGTTTCTTTTGTTCTTTATGTTATTTACTTGTGCAGAGGTGTGCTTGACTGACTCTGGCAATTTGGATCCACATCTGGTACATCTGGACACCGAGTAAGAGAAGTTACATGCGATGTGAAGCAGCTACTCCAAAGACGAGCTTCTTCCAACTTAGTTTGCTTTCTTTGTTATCATTTGTTTTTCCTGCCTACCCTTTGGAGTTCTTTGCTCTCTCTCTCTCTCTCTCTCTCTCTCTCTCTCACCTGCTTTCTCTTCGTAGAACTCAAACGACCACGATGCAGGCGCTGTCATATCAGTATGCCTTGGCTTTCATCCCGCAGCCGTGTGAAGCTCATGCTCAAGCTGGACGTCTGTTTCCAGTACAATCGGCTCATCACTTGATACCGTCACACGAACAGAAACTGCGAGATCGAACATCCTGGTAATTAAGTAGATAATTTCTGACAGCCAAATGATCATTACAGAGCTGGCGATGGCAACATGACAGAGAGAAGTACGTGATGGTCGTTTACATGCATCTAATATGGACTTGTGGAGTCCAAGAGAAGATTACTGATCGGTCAAATGTATATATATCCTTTTTGTCGTTGGCAGTAGGCTTTTCTTCTTTACCTTTTCCTTTACTTTCTTGGTCATGGTGAGTGGGTGGGTTGGGTTGCCGTGGCTCTTTTGCCACTGTGGGTGATTCCTACTGGAAATGTAGATCTTGTACTTCCTGTTGCTCTGCAAATTCAAGTTCTACTCTTCTGATGGCTACGGATCATAGTGCAGGAGTTTGGTGGAAAGTGAAAGCTAAAGAAAGATTAATTCGGTAATGATATGCTGTACTTAATCACACTGATAAACAAATGCTTTCATCATGTGACAATCATTTTCAGATTCCTTAATTACATGTTGTCATCATAAATTATTGGTTACATAATCTCATCAAAAACTTCATCACCAGTACAATTTAGTACAGCAGTAACAGCTACACTTGTCAGGACAACTGGACCGGTATGAATATTGACCAATAGTCGGTAAAATGACAATGATGGAGTTGAGAAGTGTTTCTGGCTGTTTGCTGAAGCAATTCTAAGTGTTTTTGATTAGCCAGATGTTGTCAGTAATCCAGTGTTGTTAATGTACTAAGTTAGGGTTCCACCACCGAGCCAAGATTGGATTTGCGTGTTACTGGAAATGATCGTTCACAAAAGTGGGAGTAGATATGAGGATAAACCTTGGAGTTACTCTTCTTGGTTCATGCTATCTTAATTAATCATGGTTAAATGATTGATTCCTACCTTCCTTCCTTCACGGTTTAGAAGTGGCTCAGGTAAACCTTTTCCATTCTTTTGTGTGATTGTCCAAGCTAGTTTGGAATATGAATCTCTCAAGAAGTTGAAGTACTCCATTAACCATTGTTTATTTTCTTGTCTGGACCTTTCATTATTTTCCAATCCACTTCGATTAAAAAACATGAAGTAGAAGATCCTAATAATAAAGCCTAATAATTAATGACAGAAGTGAGCATACGACAATACTTTAAAGAGGTTTTTCTCCTGACAAATGATCTGTTCACATGTGCAGAAGCAATTTTAGAAGTGAACAGACTATGATTGAACTAAATAAATTGGACTTGTTCGCAAATATATGTTTTAGTGATGATGTCATGGGGGTTGCGCGGGGAGGGATTTCAATTCAAAACTAGTATTTTTGGGAATTCTGAGTGCTTAATAACCTTGTCGAAGAAGCATTGCAAAACACCAAGTCATGACCATGCAAACACTAGCTATAGGAGGGTTGATGTCAGATGCAGTGCAAAGGAAGAACAGCCCATGTACGTGAAACAATTTGTAGGGCCACGTACATGCATGGTAAAAGGAAAAATGTGGTAACTCTTTCTAGTTGAAGCTATCAATTCCTTCCACAGGACGAGTGTTGTCCGAAATGAAGAAATGGTCGATGCATGACATCTCCATTATGGTCCGAAATCTTTTTTGTAAGCACCATCTCATATATATAAGGTGAGTGTTATCATAAATGGTAAGAGAGAGGAAGGTAAGTTCGAGCCATGGCATCTGCATTTATGATGAGAACACAAGTTGGGAGTATCAGAAGATTGAAGAAGAAAAGGGAAGGGATGCAGGAGGAGTTGTGCAGTAGGGTTTTGTCCGGTAGCAGTGGGAGGAGGGGACACCGACAGCGGGAATCCATGGAAGGGAGCGCCCAAACTACTACGGCCTCTCACAGCTCACCGAGTGTTTTGGCCACCCGTGCGTGTGGTCCATCCATCCTCCTCTTCTTTCTCTTTCCTTCCATTCCTCCTTTGGCTCGTCAAATAAATGAGAGTTAAGAGAGAAGATGGAGTGTATCTTAGCTGCCAACACTTATCTTTAGGTTTTGTTCTATTCTCACTCTATGATTGGCATCACATTTTCTTATGTGTTGAGTTATGATGTGAATCAAATTGTTTGGAGAACTACCAATATTCAAACGTGAAAAGAATCCTCGATCGATTAAGATTTATTTATTTTTTCTATAAATATCATATGTATCTTAAGATCTTGATAAAATTAAGACGTGAGAAAATATACACGTCGAGTGCTATTGGGTTTTTTTTCCTAATAGATCTAAAGAGGATTGTGAAAACAATTTCGATTACATATGCAAATGAGTTTAGATTTAGGTTTAACTTAATTCAAGTGAATATTTCATTTCCTTTATGTGTTTATTCTCGTGTGGTAAAAAAAAAAAAATAGTTTTCTCTCTCTACTCTGCTACATAAGCAATAAGTAGAAAGCCACGTAAATCTTGCATCAGCCTTTGTGGCTTATGGCTTGTTGTTGATATTTGGATTTCGAGGTTTTCTCTCCCGATATGTTGTTATTGTTTTTCTTTTTTTTTTTTTTACTTTCAAGAAAAATAATTCATCCAAAAAAATTGTTGAAAAATGATTTATTATTCTGGAAGACCGCATAAATAGTGGGAGACTTAATAATTTGGATGTGTAAGTAATGATTTCAGAAAAAAAAAAAAAAAAAAAAAGATAGATAGATAGATTAACATGAAAGGATCACCAGCTTGGTTGACACTGTTGATATTGGATGGATTAAACACATCATGTGGAAGCAATTAAGCGAAGAATATTTTGCTCATTGAAGTGTCGCTAAACCTCGTACTGGGCGGGAGGGAGGGAGGGACATCTTTACCCTTCCTATTAAACGCCATCATAACATGAGAGAGAGAGAGAGAGAGAGACAACCGGAATCATCATCCATAGTGAAACAGCGGTCTCATGTCCGTGATCCGCATCAAGCGTCGAGCATAGTGGATACTGGATACCAGCTGTGAGCTAGCTTGAGAAGAAGAGGCAACAAGCAACTCCTATTTGTCCCATGTAATTAATTTAATAGATCAGGCAGGATATATAACAAAACCACACTTGACGTGCATTGTGTATACCGATGAATCAGTAACTCAAAGGAACACCAAGGATCAGTGGCAAAATTATGGTAAGAAGCTTGGATCATGTACAGAGAGAGTGTGGATCGGGCGTAACTAAAACGTGAGCTATATGTACCGTTTGGTGCATTAAATGGCGGCTAAGACTTCCCAAGCAGCAGAGACAAGGAGAGTGATGATAGCTGCAGTAGTGCGACCACTGTTTTTCTCATAGTTTGTCAATGGATGCTGAGACACATCACATGTACTAGGCGTACCCATAGCTTGGAAAAGGTAGAATAGGCAGGCTTGTAATGTCTTCGCTAACGCAGCGTGAAGCCATAAGCGGGGGAGGCCATGGGGGTGAGAGGCAGCGCTGTAAAAAGGGGACGGCAAGCTTTTGCTCCCAAGTCAAAGATGGAGGTGGGACGTGGGACCACCCCTTCCATTCAATGGGAGGGCACATCATATAAATAGGCAGCAGTGCACGTGTGGGTGTGGGACCTGCATGGCCCCCAAATAATGGCGTTGAGCCCTCTCTCTCTCTCTCTCTCTCTCAGGTTCAAAGTTAGCGAGGTCGACGACAGGGCGTCTCGGCGGGACCCATGCGGATCCGCAACGCTCACATCACTCGTGGATTCGCTGCCCCCTTTGGAATCAAAGTTCGACGCTTGCACGAATAAGGTAGCCATCATTAATTTAGAGAAACCAAGTGTAAGTGGGCAACGATCCAATCCACTGCGTTAGAAAATATATTTATATTTTTAATATGTAGTCGATGGAAAATATTTGATCCAATGCGTAGTTACTTATGAAATGCTTCGATAAATAATAATTCTAAATTATTTTTTAAAAATATATTGAGATAAATATTGTTTTTATATATATATATAATCTTATAAAACTTTCATATGATCAAATATATAATAAAGAAAATATAATCATATATATATATATATAATATTTTTTAAAAAAATAAATAAATAAAATTGTATATTATAAAAATATAAATCATATTGATTTTTCACTAAATCATTTTGACAATCTCATGGTACTTCATAAAATTATAAGATATTTTCGAACTTAAAAAATTATATTAATATCCTGTAAATATTAAAATATTAATACTATATTAACTATCAGTATTTTCAATATAACATCAAAATCAGATATAATTTTTTTAAAAAATACCAAACGCATGCATCCTCATGCCAGACGACCGGTATATGTACCAACAACGTTGCCGCAACTCAGAAGGTTCCTAACTGTTCATATCGGAAAGAAGGGTATAGCCCATCGAAGCCCAGGACACAGACTGCATTAACTAAGAAGAGATCATAGAGGAGCACGCCCCCCTGTAGATAACAGAGTGGCGCACACAACTTCCACAAGTTACAAACCCTAAAAGTTATACTTGGATATTAAGAAAATCAATTGCAACATGGAAAAGAAAAAGGTTTAATTCGGCATAATACCAAACAATGGCTGGGGGATGTGGCCCACGACCAACAATGCCCTAGTCCTGGTATTCTTCAGGATGATGATCAATATCCTAAGGCCAGTTTGACGAGTCCCACGTGGGATAAACTAAAACAGGATGATCACCCTACTAGTACCAGAGTCCATGCGACAAAAGTTTTGTCATAAATTAACTGTATAAATCATCATCATCGGCAGCACCAGCCGATGTTGCAAAAGGATCTGCGCCTGCACCTCCAGCAGCAGACTCGGATCTCTCTGAAAAGCGGAACTCGCTGCCGAACCCCCTTGACTGCTGCAAAGTCTGCGCAAAAGCTTGGTACTTCCGAATATCTGCATCACTGACACTCCTACGTGCAAACTTCATCGATTCTTCAAAGTGAGCAGCTTTGATCTCTGCGACTTCATCAGTCTCATCTTCTTCCATTGCTTCAGGATTCTCACTCTTCCTCCTCTCTCTTTCAATATCCTGGATGATGTGAACCAAGATTAACTTAAGTTTGTTAGTTTGGCCAAATTCTAATATAAAATTTGCACCATTGGCAATTAATTATATTATCCGCAAAATGATTGTAAGACAAGTCACCAAAAGTGCTGGAAATGCAAGCAATCAATTCTAGTCATTTTAAGATGGGGTAAAAGCAATATACTGACAACCCATTACAGAATTATGCTAACAAGCATAGAACAAGTTATAACAAGTACTGAATCTCCAAAATAATGATACTAACAAGAAGGCATGCAAGATTTTATGTAATTCTTAATCTCCTTGTGTAAGGACATACCGAATTTGCATTTTGACTACGAGAATCATGTATATATTTCTCAGCACAAAAGAAGAAATTAGATGGAAATGTTACTATTTCTCACATATATGACTTAGTGAACTCGATTTCTAAAATGTATAACTTGGTGAACCGAATACTACAAAGTAGAAGCCCACTATTTTGTCAAAGATGCCAATACATTCAGGCTGCATATGCATATTTTCCAAGATCATACTGAAACAAACAAACTATTGTTGCAGCTAACCTCATTAGTACACAATATCAGAAATTATCTATAATGACAAAAAAAATATCCTACTGTATTAACAGAAAAGAAGAGAAATAATGAAACAAAGACATACCTTTTCAATGTTCTCTCTAATGGCATACTTGCATGCACGCTGGCAAATTTCTGTAATATCAGCCCCACTAAATCCTTGAGTGTACTTGGAAAGAGCCCTCAGGTCAACATCTTTTGATACTGGAGATTTTCTCAGGCAAGCTTTAAAAATTTGAAAACGAGAGGCCTCATCTGGTAAAGGAATATAAATCAATTGGTCCAAACGGCCTGGCCTAAGTAAAGCAGGATCAATAATGTCAGGCCTATTGGTTGCCCCAATAATAAACACAGTTTTCTTGGCATTCATGCCATCCATCTCTGTAAGTAACTGATTGAGAACCCTGTCAGCAGCACCTCCTGCATCACCAACACTGCTACCTCTCTGCATCGGGAGTGGAAAACCATGATTAGCATAGGACATACAGTAAAGAAATGCATGCATTTGACAGAAATTGCAACTAACCTGGGTTGCAATGGAGTCAAGCTCATCAAAAAAGAGAACACATGGTGCAGATTGACGAGCTTTATCAAAGATCTCCCGTACGTTTGCTTCACTCTCACCGAACCACATAGTTAGTAGTTCAGGGCCCTTAACACTAATGAAGTTTGCTTGACATTCATTAGCAATGGCCTTAGCTAATAAGGTCTTTCCACAACCAGGTGGCCCATAAAACAATACTCCCTTTGAGGGGGACATCCCAAACTTCTCAAACTTCTCAGGATGCTCAACTGGATATTGCACAGTCTAAGAGAGAGAAAAAAAATTAGCCAACCTCATCAAACATTTTGTGGAAGTAACATACTACATCTATCACCAAACTACCTCTTGCAGTTCTCTCTTGACGTTGTCCAATCCACCAATATCTTCCCAGGAAACATTTGGCACTTCAACGACCTGACAGAAAACCATCATTTTACAAGTTAAATATATCTCAAGAACAAATACAAAATCCATCACTAAGTGTGAAACACTTGGAAGATGAAATGAACCATTTCAGGTTTTAGATGCACAGCCAATTCACAATTTTTTATGGCAAATTATGAGTTATAAGTTCAGATGTTTTGGTGTATAGAAGTTCTTGAGTTAAAAGTTCCTACTCTTGATTAATATTTTCCAACTTTAAGATATCTTATTCTAAACGTTTCTAACAACCAAACGCTTCAAAATATTAACAAACAAGCCTGACATATTTGTAAAGCAAAGGAAGGAGAACCATAACAGTTTTGAGACTTGAGAAGATCATAGCACAGCCTTACAGTTTCACGGAGTGCAGATGGATTGCTTGATCCAAGAGCAGTCTTAAAATGTTCATTTGTGACAGCCATAGAGTTGAGAATCTCCGCATCAATTGATTCATCCTCTAAATCAATTATGTCCATCTTTTCACGTATACACTGGAGGGCCGCTTCAGTGCATAGAGCAGCAAGGTCAGCCCCTACATACCCATGAGTGTCCTTAGCAATCCTTTCTAAATCAACCTGCATGACATGAATCAGTGTCATTTATTACCAATCAATATAAAACATTTAGAACAATGGCTAAAGAAATGATGGGCAACAGTCATTTACATCTTCAGCCAGCTTCATGTTCTTTGTATGGATCCGAAGAACTTCCAAACGCCCAACTTCATCTGGGACACCAATGTCAATTTCCCTGTCAAACCTACCAAATCTTCTAAGAGCTGGATCAATACTGTTTGGCCTGTTTGTAGCCCCAATAACAATAACATGAGAACGAGATTTCAGCCCATCCATCAGCGTCAGAAGTTGAGACACTATACGCCTCTCAACTTCCCCATGAGTTTTTTCTCTCTTAGGAGCAATAGAATCAATCTCATCAATAAATATAATTGATGGTGCATTCTTCTCTGCCTCTTCAAAAGCCTTCCTCAGATTGCTCTCGCTTTCACCAGCTAGTTTTGACATAATTTCTGGGCCATTAATGCAGAAGAAAAAGGCTCCTGTCTCATTTGCGACTGCTCTAGCTATCAGTGTCTTCCCAGAACCAGGTGGCCCATACAACAAAATACCTTTTGGTGGCTTGACACCAATTGACTTAAACAATTGAGGGTGTCTAAGAGGTAGCTCCACTAGCTCTCTTATCTGAGCCATCTGTTTTCTAACTCCTCCAACATCATCATAGCCCACCTCATCAAGTCTATCCTCATCCTCCCTTTTTATAGGCTCCCCCTCACAGAAAATCTCTGTGTCAGGAGCAACAACACAATACTCTGCAGGATCAGTTTCTATAACCTTAAATTCAACACTCCTCATACCTCCCCTGACAAGGAAAAGATCCCCTTTTCTCACAGGACGATATGCCTCCAGAAAATATGCTGCAAAGAAGTTAACACTTTAGTTACAGAAACCACAAATCAGAAAATAAGTAATAAACCACATGGGGACCTAGCAAACTTCACAGCAAAACACTTGTTTTGACAGATCAGCACAAAATGAACATTGACGTGGTTGGATTAATTATATCCAAACAGAACCGACAAATCATATAAAACTTAACATGTACCAGCAAATGCATAATATCACAAACATCTATTACATACAGAAGAAACAATAGTCATCCAATTAAATATACAAGATATTTACCGTGCACAATACAAAGGCCATGAATTACATAAAACACTTAAATATGGAAATCATGAAAGAACGAAAGTCAACTGATAACCATCCAGAAATTGCTTTGAGAAATGCATCAACAACGATATTGTACAGAAGACTCCTATTTGCATACAATTGGCAAGCTTGAAATATCATCCCATTTTGAAAACAACAATAGATACAAAAGTAACTTAATCCAGAAGAACATCAAATCAGATGATTACACATGATCCAATTGTTTCAATAGAGCATTCAACCACCGATGGAATTATTTATACATAACAGAGAGTAAAATAATCCTGTAAATTTATCCAAGATATAACTGACAGGTCGCAAAGACCCCAGTCAGTTATATAAGTACTGACTGGAAATTAAAAAATGAATATAAGGACACACTTCCTGATAATGAAAATGAATATTCCAATAAAAAGAGACAAAGGGTAGATTCAAAAAGGTCAATAAGACTCGATCACAAAAAAATATTTGATTTATTCTCCTTATCCCCCCAAACTAGGCTTACCACAGGACATATTCAGTACATGTTGGATATTGTCATATACATGTATTTGATGTACCTCAAACACTTATCCAATTGTCCAATTTTCTCAAGTACTAACCAAAAGCATCAAATGTATATACTTCTTGAGCGTGTGTTTCTTTTTTCATTAAGATGTATAACTGATGCAACCTTTTAGATATATTGTTCGATGGCAACTGTATCAAGCATCAGTCTAACCTGAAATCATCACTCATAAATAAGCTCTAAACCTTTTCTAAATTTTTTATAATATTTGTGAAATTACTTCTTTCCTAAGGAATAAATTCAAAATGCTCATTAACTACTTACTGTCAATTATTGTGATCTAATCTGAAAAAGAAAACATTCCACAACCAAGATAAGGAGAAAACTTAGCTGTAAGTTACTTTGTTGACTAAGTCAATGGAAGAAGGGATGTGCTTTAAGCAACTACACCAAAGCAAATGAAGGGAAGCATGGGTAATATGTTATGTTATGGGCAACCAAGCAACCTATTGCTGCACTGACCACGTCTTTCCCAGGCAACTCTTGGCCCAATTCCATTTCCATATGAACAAAATTAAAACATGTTTTAATCAGCTCCCAGATAGCAGAACCACTCAGCTTAGGATAACATAAAGCAGAAATGAGGGAAGGAACAGGGAGGCATACATGAAAACACAAGAGGCACACCAAGAAATCCAATTAAATGCTATGAGCATAAACCAGATTAATACCAAACAAAATCCTTGAATCAAATAAAACACAAAACAGTTCTTTAAACTGATTAGGACATGTTCGTAGTAGTAATACCAATCAAAATTACCACCAAGTATCTGAACATTGAGAATTAGAAACAACGATGAGTTATCAAGTGCAGCTGAAAGTGTACGATCTTTGTGTCTAGAAGATAATGAATGCTCTGTATAGAAAGGAATAAGATTTTCAACTGATAAATATTTTTTGTCAAGTCACATGTGGAATTCCTCAGGTCTGGAAGCATTTCAGAAATCCCAAGGTAGTTTGTTTAGTTAGCTTATTTTAAAATGTTTAAAAAATAAGAAAATGACTGGAAATCAAAGGGTAAACTATACAAATACAAAATATCAACATAATTTATCAAGTTATCAAAAAATTGAACTAGTGAAACCATAATGAGAAAGAGGGTTAATGATTTATTATTAAGTCTGGAGTGTTCTTGGAAATCTTGCTTCTATACTACAAAAATCAGCAATAAAAGCTATTTCTCAAGTAAATTTAGTTGAGTTGGAAAATTAAGGTTCGAAAACATATACTGCAGTGATTTTAGAAAAAACATGATCAATTTAAATTGACATGATCAGTGACATGTATGATGGAGTTGTTATCAATTTTAGATAACAATAGTGTCTTAACATGTTTCTTATCACACCACATGATTGCATAAAAAATATCTTTTGAACTCTATCTCCTTTTTTATCATAATAAATGAACTTAATGGGCACATTGGGATGAACTTCCAATATGTCTGTTAGCTTGTATGTTGTTCACCATTGGCATTTTAGTTGACAAGTCAAAACCGGATAGGCTAAAGTTTTATAAGGAAAATATTTAGAAGCCAAAGGTTTTAGACTAAGCATCATGGCTTAGAATATATCTGGTACTGGGCAATATGCAACAGTCCATTATAAAACATGTGGTATGCTACATCTTTTATTGGTATACTAAGATCTTGCCTTTTACACTTGTACAACACTAAGGAACCATACCAATACAACAAGGTCGATAAGTAAATGAGCTGCAACAATTGACTACATGAATACATGAGCTGCAACTTTACCAACAAAAGGAAAAAAAACACAAGATACAATCAAAATGACATACAAGAAAAATATAAGACTCATCTAACAGATAGAAAACTAGTTTTTTCTTAAAAAGCTCATTGAAGTTTGCACAAACTAAAACATTTTTCCTTCAGCAGAAGATTAATATGTGTCAGATAAAAAACCTAATAGTTGACTATGATTTCATTCCTGCAATGCCATATTATTTCAAACCATGCTGTCTCACTAAGCCAAATTGACAAACAAAACGTAGCCCAGTAAACAAACAGCAACAGTGTAAGAAAAACTACATTAAAGATAAAAGAAATGAGACATGGCTTTCAAGAAAACAATAAAAGAAATATGATTAATATCTTGATCTTTTAAGTTATACACTACAACGGGGAGGCATTGAATTACAGGTTTAAAAACGGAAGATGGTACTGAGCTTTGTTTACATTACAATAAAGACCATGCCATGAATAATCATACGAGCAATCTAATTACGAAAAACAGTCAGCATAAGTTATCAAATGATTAAAACAGAAAACTCACGCTTCAAATAAGCATCAAACAGATTCCCCGTGACTCCTTCGATTGTGTCATCGATAGGCAAGATGTGAACCCTCTTCCCATACTTGACGTCTTGGCATTGATGGACTGAAACAACATCCCCAAGCCTAACTCTGAGGTTAGATCTAACAACCTTGTTCATCCTGATCTTTGGTTCATCACAAGTATCATCGGCTAGAGCAATACAAATAGTGTCCCTCCTTTTCTTTCCCTATAGATGAAAGATGTTAAACATTTAGGATAGCAATCACAGATCACACAATTTCGAGGCAGAAACTTTAGTTTAACGCACTAATTGTCAAAACCAGATGTAACACAGACCAAATGAAACCATATATTAAGCTAGATTGAGCTATAACGAGACGATTAAATAACTAATTGATTAGAGAGAGAGACGTCCCTTGACAGAAGCCCTAAGTTCAGAATTGGCCACAAACCTTAAAGTTGAATAGCTTATGTAGAAACTATATATGGATCAAAGAGAACAAATAAGAAATCGGTACCTTCAAGAGTATAGTATCGCCTCGAAAGAGCTGTAGTTTCTCCATCGTCTCGGGATTCATCGAGACCACCGAATTATCATCATTAACCGCCTCATCCACGATCAAACGGTTAGGGGCCTTCTTCTTCTCGAGGATCGCCGTGCTATAATCTTTCTTACCCTTACTGCAAAAATTTCCAGACCCACATGATCCAAATTAAAACCCTAAGAATCGAGACCAAGAACATTCGAGAAGGAAGGCAAGAAGCACAAAGAATCCAGCGGAAACAAAAAGAAGTCTCACGGATCGGAAGAGGAGGCATCGCCCTTGTTCGCCATCAGATCGAGATCCACAAACGACCGAGAGCGGAAAGGAAAGGGCAGACGCAATATCCAAAGAAAAGGGCCGAAGACGAAAGCAGAGAGGGATTATTTATAGCGCCCGAAGATAGTGGAGCACCGAATCCGTGCTCGCTAAGGAATGAACTATTCCTTTCCGACGCTCACGATACTTATTATGCGATCGCATAAATCGACCGTCCGTGGTACGCATCTGCGGTGGATCTGTCATCTCACTGGAAATTAGTATGCGGACTATTTCAGATGGGCCGCGTTCGGAGAAAGTGGGCCGATGGATGTTGACATCGGCGATGACCGCTGCGTCATCGTTGGAACGAGCAAATCAGGGCCGTTGATTGGGCCGGTGGGAGAGGTGGCCCAGGCAGGTCGGGTTACGGAGGAGAGGTAGGTGGGTCAGCGAAGGCGAGTGGGTAGGTGAGCGCAGTCATTTCTATCTACTTATGCTTGACATATTGAAAGCCCGAGTTGTCTCATAAATTCATACGTGTGTCATCAACCAATTCGATAAGCTTCCACAATCATCACAAATGAAAGAGAAATCATTGGTTAAACTAATAAATACGCAGCAAAAAATATATATTAGGGAGTCCATGATCAGGCATCTTCTGTTGACATGTGTCGTTACAGGTTGTGAAAGCAAAGAATTTGAAGACCAAAAACTATAAACAAAAAAATAATCGATATTTTATTGTTAATCAAGCTAGGATTACAACATCATGTTCCTTCCTGATGCAACATTCAACAACATATGAATACAAGCAAGCATTCGCACTCAAAGAAGAAAGTGATCAATGATGTGTCGTATGACGTCTTCGCCGTCCGAGTGCATGAAGGAAAACTTGGCCTGTCAGACAACAATTGTTGGTACATTGTAAAAAGGGTTGGTGCATATATGATATGCATGACTTGGAAGGCAGTGCTGACCTGAATGACACTGTGAGCAGCATACCGAAGTCTGCTGCAGTGGAAGCTGACATCCACTCTTTCCCATGACACGCGTGTGAGGCCTCTCACTAGCTTCTCTGCAAATATGTGAATCCATCCATCGATCGTTAACCACATGCAGTTTCTTAAAATGTCAACCAGATATTAGTGGTTATTATGGCCCTAATGTTATAGATAAAAACTTATTTTAAGCATGCATGAATATGACACGTATCTGATACGTTAAGCAGTTGTCAACCAACAAGATTATAAAGAAATTTGTAGATTGTTGGCCAACTTAATAAATCAGAAAGCGACAGCCTCTTATTGACCGATTTTGTTACTAACAAGATTCCATTCCATGCTGCTATTTGAATTCGACAAGTACATGTGGCGGGCAGAGAAGTGGCCTGCCCCAACCACACAAGAATTTTGAGGCCAGATCGAAATTTTGTCAGAATTCATTCATTCATAAAACATTAAAGAGATATATCAGTAAGACTATCTACATAAAAAAGTTCATGGTTTCATCTTAAGAAAGCTCTGATAGAAAAAAATGTGTTTATCGTGACATAAATGGCATGCAAATATAGTGTCCGATCGGTAAATCATTTTGTGCACTTTGTTTTTTGATAAGTTATTCTTAACTTTAAAGAAACAGAGATTGCTACTGAGGAATGCTTTGCAAGAAAACCGTATATCTTACACACGGATGACCTGTTACAGCAAGGAAGTAATTGAACATTCATAAGAGCAGGCATGAAAAAATAGGTACACAGAAAATACAAATCCTACCAACACTTTCTGGAACAACATGGAATGAGAATGTTGCTCATAATAAATATCGAACACCTTGAATACGAAGTAACAATGATGTTGCTTACCTTCCAACATGTCAGAGTCACCATCGATAAGTGAGAGATCAGCACACTCGTCAGTGATGCTTCCTTTGGATTGTTCTTCATATACAATATGTGGATAGTTCTCACTCAAGGAACCCTCCCACTACAAAAGAAAAGGTCACAATTAAGTTAATACAAAACAAAACACAATAGGACCATAGTCATTAGGGAAGAATATGCAAAACTGGAACAATATAAATCTCATAAAATAAATATAAGACATATCTTACTTTAGGCAACTCTGAGTTCCGTCTGATAGATGACGTCCTCCATCCAACTATATCTTGAATTCATCTCGTAAAGGAAACAATTACTTTGTTGCTAATGTAAGTTGTGAACAGTGAACAAAAAACGAAGAGAATATGCACCAAAATGTTTCACACAAAGGATACGATCATAGCCAACATTGGCATACGCCACTCGACGTTTAAATGCTTGCAGACCAGACCTATATTAATGATTTTAACACACAGATCACGCAACACAGAGGATCAAATGTACACCTCGCAACTTAGAATTTAGCTAAAGCAACAAAGACAAGCAAAGATGGAAAGTACATGAAGCAAAGGTCATCATAATCATCCACCATCCGCTGCAACAATGGAGGCTTTCCTTCATCATCATCAGTCAGAAAAAGATGTCTGCCTGTTCTTCCAAATATCCAATGAATAACATGTGAAGCAACTTTCTCAATAGCAGTAACACCAAAGAGAAAAGGAACCTGCCAAACAACAACAACAATCTGTAATGTCCCAGTTAACTTGGTTCCCTGCATGGATCTTCTTCTTCCATTGGCCCAATTTATGGCAACATTACTAGTCAATCTAAGAATCAGTAAATCTTGCAAACCTACAACACAGTGTTTCACAATTATCATAAGCAAAGCTTACAGAATTGTCATGCGAATGCAACAGTTCAGAGGAATTTTTTTTACTGAAGAAAAACAAAAAATCAGTAAGCATAACGATTCATGCTTTGGAAGTTGCAGCACAATAAATATTACCAGCTGTCAATGAGCAAATATTTAGCAGTATGAGACACGTAAATAGTCAGTTCAAAGAACATTTCAAGGAAGAAAGATAATAGTTGTGCAATATGTACATGAAGCAACATGGAATTGTTAAACGGTGCATGCCTATTCCGTGTGAATGCTACACAATGTTGGATGCTACATGTTCATAGAATAACAGAAGCAGATTTTGGAGCCTAGTACAAAGTTAAATTCGTTGAAAATGAGAGACCCATTGTGCAGGTAGACTTACAAAGTCAAAAACCATGAATTAAACCCAATAATACCTCATGGAAAGATAATCTTGCAGCACAAAAAAGATTCAACCATACAAACTCCTACTGGTGCCATGACAATCTGCATGGTACAGGTACAGGGATGTTCTAATCAAATGCATGCCATCACATTAAGGGAACAGCTGCATGGTACTGGCCAGCATGTTGACACAGGCTCCCACCACCCAAATATCATAGAACATGAATCATTATTGGTATCCACCACCATCAGTAACACAAATATAATATGTTGATTTTGTACATGAAGAAAACACAGACAAATGCAAACAGTGAACATGTTATTCTTTGATCCAAGACGGTTTATTTGGTGATTTGAGTAGCATGTTTTTACATTAATCAGTAGATAAGATAGTTAAAGTCAAATTAGAACTTGATGCTCAAACTAATCTCTTTTTATCCCAAGCATATAAAGTGAAGACCCATATAGGCTACATGATGAGGAATACCTGCTTATTTCCCCTGGAACCAAGATGAGGCGTAGCAACAGTTATGAAATTGATTGCTTCCAAGCCACATATGGTCCCACTAGGAGAATCATTATGGACATCAAGTAGAGGGTCCTCAATAGTTTTCCTCCTAGGGGGACTGTATAGTCTCCCAATTGCATATCTTGCAACCAATCCTCCGACTGAGTGTGCAACAAAAGAAATCTTTTGAAGTTCTGGCCTGCTTTTGACTACTTCAGCAACCTGCTCAGCAAGGTTTTCTTAAGACCAAAAATAAAGGCATGAAAAATTGTGTGTTTATTGCTAAGAAATTATGGAACAATTTAGGAAATTCACAAATTATTAAATTGAAATGGTTGCCACAGTTATGGTGATGTTGTCTGAGTGGCAAACTTACCTCTTCTGCTAATCGCTCACCCATAACATCAACACCATCTAGTGATAACCTGTACATGTTTCTTTCACTGCCTGGAAGAAAACATTTGCTAAGTGGCTTGGATGTTAGAAAATAGGGAGGAACTCAATCACACCATGAACTAAATCTTGTATAAATAGCAAGTAATTTGATCCATATGCAAATACTAAAATTTATGACAAAGACAGTATAATGCCAATTCTAAAATATTTAGTGCAGATTTTATAAAAGGCTAACTAATCAACCATGACCGATCTTGAACCCTTTTACACAAAACAACAGAGTCTGTTTCATAGAACTAATCATCCATAATCATATATGTCAATTGACCATTCTGACTACAAATCAGATTCTCACTGTTCAAAAAACCAAATTCCATTGACATAATAACTATGTAGTAAGGGAGTCCATACTTGAATAGAAACATATAGCAAGCGAAGTATATACAGATACTCTGTCTCCTGGTTGATTCTGCTGCTTTTCCTTATCAATCTGACTTTAACTACCATGGAGAAGTATGCTAGATATGTTTCTACAAAACATTCAGAGATATGAAAAGAAACTAACATACTTAATGATAGCAAATAACAGGAAAATTGCGTTCGGAGGTAACTGAACACATACCTATTCATCATCACCATTTTTAAGCATTCTTACAATTCCAAGTGAAAGAAAAAGACAAAATAGTATAATGCCATGTGAATGATACACACACTGATTATGAATTAGATTCACTTACAATGAATTATGACTTTATCTGGAAGCATTCTAACAAACTGGTTGGCTCCAAATTCCCAATCAGCGACACTGCAAAATAAGATAAATTGAATAACAATGATGAAAATGTCTGATTTGGTCAAATATATAATAGCACACATAAGTGAAGAGTCAAATTAATCATGTAGGACACAGTTGGAAGTAACATCTTTTTCCACGGCATTGTAGCAGAGAAGAATACTCGGGGAATCCTGTATATAATTAGCTTTCTTTTCCAACTATAGAGGAGAAGAATACCTGACTCAGTCATTAAGACAATGTTTTTCTTTTGCATCATAACAGCATATAATTTACAGCAAGAAGATGAAAGAATATCCTTAATATAGAGCTTATATTTCACAGAAGAAACAAGAACTCTGATATTCACATTGTTAGGAAGACGGCAACATCTTGATGTCATTCCCCTATCAATCTCTAACTGGTCTATTTTAAGAGTTAAAAAAAATACAATTCAACACGTTGTTGCTTGCAATAACTAGTTACTCCAGTCTTACCAATCAACTATATATGGCACCATCATCAAATTAAACATGAAACCATTAGAAAGGGAAGCTGCATGACTATCTTCCTTATCTAGGGGATCTTCTTTGAATAATCTCCATGGATCTCCAAGAAGAGAGACATAGAGCTTCTCTAACTTGGTGGTTGTATAGAGCCTAGGCATCTAAAAGTTAGGATCTTAACAGGATCATCAACTATAAATGTCATAATACTGTCTAAAACCTACTCCATGTGCGAATTCAAAAGTCCATATTTTTTAATTAGGTTTTGCTTCTATAATCCTGTTTTTTCTTTTAATTCTCAATGGATATTGATATCACAAGACAGACAATCAAGTCTTCCTGCAGATTTCTTTTCTACTTCACTTCTATCCAATTTATGACACTCGAATTAGGATAATCAATCATCAACCAAATCAATTTTAATCAAAAAGTGATTAAAGGCTCTTTTTTTAATAAGTAATAAACACTCATGACAGCTGTTGATATGTAGGATCAAAGCTAAAAGAAGGATTTCAAGTAATGTCAGAAGACTTGAAGATGCTTAACAGAAGGAAACAAAAAAGGGAAACCAGTGACTCCAGACACTGCACTTCAGCAGCCGCGAAGAACAGAAAGAATAAAGAAGCTAATGAAGTTCAGAAATCAACAAAGCTCCAGCACTGTTTGGTAAATTCGTAAGAATAGTTCGTTCACATCTTGATAATCTAGTGTGATTGCAACCCACTCCTTTACTCACGCTGGCTACAGGCTCTCTACACCTTGAGGAGTCGACAAATTACACGATTACTAACCTAAACTTATAGTAGTGATTTTTTTTGGAAAAACCTTAAGAAAAAAAGCATCATAAAATCTAAGATATCTGATAGAACATCAACATTGAAAAAAACGCAGAGCAAAAAGTCAGAATCTGCCAGCAATGCTTTTGCCCATATCAAATGAAAGGACTAAGTGGACTCTCTTTTTCTTAAGAAAAAGAGTGCCTTCCGTCTCCGGCAATGTTCGAGCATTGGCCTTTCAACTGAGACTCTTCAAAGAGCATAAAATAGACGTCAAGGAACTCAATTCCGTAGGTATTGAGCAGAACCACCCTCAAGGATAACATGACACACCCGATTGACCCAGTGGGCACGCCATTACCCAGATCGATCCCCTCGCACCCAATTTCTTGTCAGAAACTCAACCCAGGGATTTCAGACAAGTCACATCAAGAAAAGAAGTCCAATACCTTCCAAGGATTCCGTGGACCATCACCACGAGATGATCAGCGGCGGAGGAGGACGGGCAGCTGTAGATGTCGGTTCCGCCATCGACGAGCTCGGAGCAGACTCTTGCCGAGTCTCCCATCGATCGCAGCTCCTCCCTCTCACAAGGGCCTCACTGACCAGCCAGCAACCGCAAGAAAATGACGCGCGCCCGAGGAGAGAGAGAGAGAGATTAGGGAGACGAGCAGCAGAAGAGGAGAGAGAGAGAGAGAAGAAGGCTAAAAGAAGCTACAGGGAAAGGGGAAGAAAGAACGGAAGAGATTAATTGATATTTGTAGCCTGGGGAAGGTGGGTAGACGCGTGGGTCAGCAGATAAGTCGGGGACCCGCGCGAAGGCTATTTCCCCTAAATATTGGGCCTTTTCTGCCACGTATTATGAGAACCGTCGGATCAGCAGGAGTCTCTCGTATTGACCATCCAAAAATAGGCACGTTTCGATATAAAGCTTGGTTGACATAATAATTCAAGAATCAAAATGGTTAAATTTGATCATTAATAATCTGAGATAATATTTGTGTCGGAAAAGGGAAAAGATGTTGAGAATCGAAACTTGGAATGAGAAAAAAAAAAAAATCTAAGATTAAAAAAAAAAACTATAAATTCAATTATATCTTGTATTCTTGTCACATAATTATATCAAGGATTTATCTGATAAAATCTGTCCGATGAATAAGTCCTTATGTGTTTGTTTGCTTTATCCGTTAAAAGTTTACAGGACTTTAGTATTTGTTTAGTAAATTTAAAATGAAGAAATGGAGTAAATATGTGTATGTCCTTCTCTTTAAATATTATGCTAATATAATATATCTAATAGAGTCTTTGTCAACACATAGCATAGCTAGTAGGTGTTTAATATACTCCACAAGTCAAGTCTAATTTTATATAAATTTCTCATTATGATCGATTTTCTCTTTCCCTCTTTGTTCGAACATGTTGGCCTGTCACCACCCATTGCACCTGTTTGTTTTTGCACCTACTCAATCGATGAGCTCGAGAAAGTATGTCTCAACATTCTTTTAAGTCATGTGTCATCGTCTCCTAAATGCTCCAACTGATGGCATTACAATGAAAGTGGTATTCGAACAAGTCTAGAGTCTTTTTGTATGGGGACGGTGCACTCCTTACAGTGTGGCTATCTTCCATCGTCGTCAGTGTTGTCAACTCGATTCCTCCCTCTGGTAGATGCCACATTCCTATTGTTTTGAGCAATTGTGACAGAAATGTGATGTTATGATGTCTTTTTTGTATTCAATCAAATTGAGACAAAAATGTCAAGTGCTTGCAACTTCCAAAGATCATGAAGTTAGTGGGGCTTGGATACAGTGGTTGGTTTGTGTATTGCTACATACTCTTCAAGGTAAAGGCTTAAGATCGAAATTTTCTCATCCATGTTCTTATAAGACTCAAAACTTCCTTCATTAGATTTCTCTGTTTCAGCCGGCATTAATGAGTTGATGATCACAACTATAAGAGACTAAGACATACAAGTGGAGTCTTACTAAAACAAAATAGTCATAGGAATCATTTCTAGCAGCTGAAGTTTTGAAGTATGGACATTATCTCAACTTTGGTGCTTATCTACTTGTTTATCATCATCAGAAGCTTTGCTTGTCATTCACAAGCATAATAGAAAAGAGTTATCCTCTTTCCAATTTGCTCGCCTGTCATCTCGAGTCTCGTCATCATTAGTGAAGTTTACTGTATATGTATATCATGTGCATATCCACTTCTACAAAAGTGGTAAAAAAGATGAAGTCATTTCTAAATAGAACTCTCTTCTATAACTTAATCTAGAGAAGAGTAATGATAAGTGACAGGTACGGACGAGCAAGTTAGAAGGAAGAACGACGGGCAAGTAAATACAGTAGGTGAGCAAGTACAACGACAAGCAGGATCAATAGTAGATGCGACGGGCGACATACGAACAGGTTGGAAATGTTAGGACCGGAGTGGCACTAAGAGGGGGGGTGAATTAGTGCAGCGGATTAAAACGTCGGTTTTGGATAAATCTTTCTCACGATAAAAAACCGAACTCGGAAAGCTTAACTTGAATGCGTATTCATGAAGATGTGCAGCAAAGGTAATAAAGTAAGTATGAAAGTTTGCAGTAAGATAAGCAGCAACAAATAGATGCAAACCAGAGAAGACGGTAGTTTATAGTGGTTCGGTCAATCGTGACCTACATCCACTCCTCCGATTCCTCTTCCGTCGAGGCCACCGGCATCCACTAATGATCTTCCTTTACTAGGCGAAGATCAACCTCCTTCTTACACCCCTCTTACAACCTTTTACAAGTGGTTCACACTCTTACAGATTTTCAAAGAGAATGAGGGAGGTGAACACTTAAACTATTGAAAACAAGACTTGCTAAGGACTTTGCTAAGGCTTTATCTCAATCTCTAACTTCTCAAAAGGTTACTGTCTCAGCTGAGATTTGAGGGGTCTTTATAGGCATCAAGAGGATTCAAATTTGGGCTCCAAAAATTTGAATTCTCTTAGGTTCCCGATGCTGGAGGTGCCACCGCCCAGCCAGGAGGTGCCACCGCCCAACTCTCGGCCACTGGGCGGTGCCACCGCCTAGTGTAGGCGGTGCCACCGCCTACCCTAATTCAGCACACTGGTTGGGCTCCAAAATTGGCCCAAACCAGTCCGAACTTGGGCCGAATTGGCCCCTACTTGGGTCATAGGATTAACACCTAATCCTAGCCCTAATTAACATGCTAACTACAATTTTAAAGACATTTTCTAAGCTATTACAAAGTCCATAAGGCAAGACTTCTTCCGGCGAGCTTTCGGCGAACTTCCGGCGGTCTTCCGATAAACTCTCGGAAACCATTCTGCGGACTCCCGGCAAGCTCGTAGACTTCACGATTTGATCTTGGCGAGTTCCAACGAGCTTCTTCGGCAAGCTCCGATCTTTCTCGGTGAGCTCCGTGAACTTCCGACGAACCTTTTGGCGAGCTTCCGAAAAACCCTTCGGCAAGCTCCCTACTCATTCTCGGCTAGTTCCGACAGCATTCCCGACGAACCTTCGGACTTCCGTCAAACTCTCGAACTCCCAACGAATCCTTCATGCTTGACTCCGGCACTTTGTTTCACTTTATGTCTTCCGAAGATCAACCTCCTTCTTACACCCCTCTTCTCCTTTTCACAGGTTTAGGAGACAACCTTTACAAGCACTCACTTCTCTCTAAACAGAATTCTAAACTTAGAATTTAGAGGAGGAGAATTCTCTTGAGATTGCAATAGTGTTTTCTTACTTTTAATCTCTTTGTACTTGTGTTTCTTAACCAGGGAAGAGAGGGGTATTTATAGGCCTCAAGTTGATTCAAACTTGGTGTCACACCCCACTGAATTTAATCCTCATTCCGGAGGTGTAAACCTAACTAAAAATTGACAATATTATAATTCAACAATACATTCCAGGATCCAATCACACATTTGAGGCCACTAAGAAAATACTCAAGTCAAAATCCACTTATATAATCCACAATTCATAAAACCTGTGTAGTTTATAATCATACTATTATATCACTTAATGATTCACAAAATCCAAAACTAACTCAACTAAACCATAAACACATAATAAATTCATAAGCCTGGCAATCCATACAATCACAAAACCAACATGTACTACATGTTTATTGTTAGGACCGGAGTGGCACTAAGAGTGGGGGGTGAATTAGTGCAGCGGATTAAAACGTCAGTTTTGGAAAATCTTTCTCACGATAAAAACTGAACTCGGAAGTATTTAACTTGAAAGCGTGTTTGTAAAGGTGTGCAACAAAAATAATGAGGAAGTAAAGCACATAAGAAGGTTTGCAGTAAGATAAGCAGCAACAAATAGATGTAAACCAGAGAAGACGGTAGTTTATAGTGGTTCGGTCAATCGTGACCTACATCCACTCCTCCGATTCCTCTTCCGTCGAGGCCACCGGCATCCACTAATGATCTTCCTTTACTAGGCGAAGATCAACCTCCTTCTTACACCCCTCTTACAACCTCTTACAAGTGGTTCACCCTTTTACAAAGATTTCAATGAAAAGAAAGGAGTGAACACTCAAGCTATTGAAAACAAGACTTTTCCTAAAGCTTCTCTCAACTTCTAACTTCTCAAAAGGTTGCTTTCTCAGCTGAGATTTGAGGGGTCTTTATAGGCCTCAAGAGGATTCAAATTTGGGCTCCAAAAATTTGAATTCTCTTAGGTTCCCGATGCTGGAGGTGCCACCGCCCAGCCAGGCGGTGCCACCGCCCAGCCAGGCGGTGCCACCGCCCAGCCAGGCGGTGCCACCGCCCAGCCAGGCGGTGCCACCGCCCAGCGCTCGGGTGCTGGGTGGTGCAACCGCCTAGCCAGGAGGTGCCACCGCCCAGCTCTCGGGTGGTGGGCGGTGTAACCTCCCAGCCCAGGCGGTGCCACCGCCTGGCTCTCGGGTGCTAGGCGGTGCAACCGCCCAGTCTGGAGGTTCCACCGCCCGACACTTGGTTTCTTGGTTGGGCTTCAAACTTAGCCCAAACCAAGTCCAAGTTTGGGCCCAGTTGGCCCCTAACCCAGATTTAGGATTAACTCTTAATCCTAATCCTAATTTCAAGTGAACTACATAACTTGAAAACATTATAAGCATGTCTTCAACCGCGAACGTCGAATCTTGTTCCGGCGAGCTTTCGGCGAACTTCCGTCGGTCTTCCGATAAACTCTCGGAAACCATTCTGCGGACTCCCGGCAAGCTCGTAGACTTCACGATTTGATCTTGGCGAGTTCCGATGAGCTTCTTCGGCAAGCTCCGATCTTTCTCGGTGAGCTCCGTGAACTTCCGACGAACCTTTTGGCGAGCTTCCGAAAAACCCTTCGGCAAGCTCCCTACTCATTCTTGGCTAGTTCCGGCAGCATTCCCGACGAACCTTCGGACTTCCGTTGAACTCTCGAACTCCCAACGAATCCTTCGTGCTTGACTCTGGCACTTTGTTTCGCTTTATGTCTTCATCGTTATCGTAGTTAATCCTGCACACACAAGACAAAACTCTACTCCGATCTAGACAATTATTACAATGCGAATTGACATTCTGTTGCCCGGCACGTCATTGGTTGGCGCTTCGTCTGATTCTTCAGCGCATCGTCCTCTCTTGCGGCTTGTTGCCCAATCGGCGGTTGACCTCCGCAACCCCGATATCCTTGGCGCAATTCCGCTCTTCTTGGCCCGATGCCCGACGTCCGAAGCCTTTTGTCGTCCAATACGTGACATGATCTCCTCCGGCACAATGTCAATTCATCCTGCGTCAACTGTCTAATTCTGATCGAGTAGACCTGCATCACTCACAATGCAATTAAACATCTAAACACAATCAATTAGTTTCATCATCAAAATCCGAGATTCAACAGGAAAGAGGAGGAGAAGAGAAAATGGATCAGGACAAGAAATTTATATAAAATTAATAATTTAAAAAATAATAACATTATATTTTTATTTTTCCATTCATCTCTAACATTTTATTCGTCAAAGAAAATTGGAGTTAAAATATTTTATATTCATAAGTATAGGAATTTGAAGTATAGGGATTAGAATGCTAATCATAGTTAATTACAAGCAAAAATCTATAATTATCCGTAATAAGTTACTCGATTATTGGTTGAGACTTGATTATTTTAAATTATATATTTTTTTCTTTGACAACAAATTACACCGTTTCTTTCGAATCAAAAACCACCCAATGTCCTTCAAACATCGTCTGGATGGAATCCTTCTACTAAATCACATTTAAAGGACAGTAAATAACAATACAACATAAAAAATTTTTAAGAGCATCCAGTATTAATACACGTACACATACATCAAGCATTATTTATACACATACATCATCAATAATGACTAACAAATGGATGCCTAAACTCTCAGGATGAATAGCTCTTCTAATAATAACACTCGACAGTAGATTTTAATACAAGATCTCAAACTAAGTGAATCCATATTACACTCCCAAATAAAATGACATCATAATAGAGATATATCTCCCACGTCAAGCAAGAGACTATTTAGCTGTCATGTCTCTTAGCTCATTAATCTCCAAACCGAGTACCAGCATTAGTTTCCCTGCCCCTTCGTTAAGATCAATATCTATAATTAACATCATGTCATCAATATTATCATATAACATACATAATATAATATCATAGATAACTCATCATACAATCTAATATCAAATATCAGTGTATCAAAAATAACATAGGATGCAAGTATGCAGACATCATAAAAGGAATATATATATATATATATATAAACACACAATGGTATTCCAACTCAAGAAGATACATACATAAATAGTTCAGTATTCATTTAACAAGTTTATGATAAAAAAATGTTTCATAAATTTATTTTATACGATATGATTGTCAAAAATTAGAATAGTATACATATCAAACCTTAATTAACACAAAGTAATGACCATGTCAAAAGGTAATCACTCCATAATTTATTTTAATTAAAAGAATTTTTATTTTTTTAAAAAATATTTTCTTTTTTATTAATCAATAGATTAAAAAAAAGCATCCACTAGTACTCCTTATTTATAAACACGATCATTTGTTATGTATATAGGATACAAGCTATGAGTTAACAAAACTTTATCCATTCATTTTTTACCCTCGATCCATTTACCCTATGATGGGATAAGCAACAAAAGGATAAGGATATTTTACCTAAAAAAATCTTTAATATTAGACTTTTATTAATAACATTGCTAATTAAATTTTACTTAGGGCACTCACAGCAAAGGTAGCGGAGAGACGATTGACTCCTCTTTGGTGAAAGTTGTTGCCCATGGGCAGCAATGCAGGGTGATGAGAAAGGACAAGCGATGAGAGAAGAGAGAGGAGGACGAGAAGAAAAGAAAGGGAAGTAGAAGGGAGGAGACCGACCAGATGCTGCTCATGATGAGAGCAAGAGGCGACGATAACAATGGAAGGCAAAAGACGGAAAGATATTTTTATTAAATTAATAAAAAAGATACTCCTATGTAAAAATCAATTAGGGGCATCATTTGGTAAAAACTTAATACTAAGGCTTTTCTAGATAAAATACCCAGAGGATAATGAAACTATCAAATACTAAATATATATAATTTACATAATTCAAGACCCTTTATCTACTTCCACTTATGTGCTCATTAAGAAAAAAATCTAAATATGTGCTCATTACTAAATATCTAAATATGTGCTCATTAAGAAAAAAATCTAAATATGTGCTCATTACTAAATATCTAAATATGTGCTCATTACATAATTCAAGACCCTTTATATACTAAATATGTGCTCATTAAGAAAAAGATACTAAATATTGGCTTATGGAAAGGATTCTGTAATTTACAGTTTTCTTGGATAAAGAAAAAAAATCTACAATATCAACCTTTTGTTTTTCTGAATCATTAGAATTTTCTTCGTCATGTACAGTAACCTCACTAACAAAGTTTCAGCTCAATTCTTCCGTTGAGTATTCCCGCCTTCTTCCTAATTTCCACTATTTGAAAGTTTTTTCTGCTTTCAGATACAGTGCAGCACACGAAAGGTGGGATGTCTCTGTTTTCCGGTGAACATCCCTCTCCTCCTGTCCTCCCAACAAGGATCCTTGTTCATTGTTTCCCCTCTCTCCTTCCTCTCTAGAGTGAAGGAAGGTATGGTGAATTCTATGATCACTTCATCCTTAGTCTCTACGAGATCTTTAGTTTATCCAATCGAGGCATAGGGTAAAATGACAGTTTCTCCTTCTCTACTTCCTATTACTCGAAGCAGATTAATTCATGGTGCTACAAATGAGAAAACTTGAGCATAGATTCTAATTATCAATAATTTGAATAAGCACTCTGGTATATTTTTCTCCTTTGCTTATGACAAAGATCAAGCAATCATCAAAGAAATTTATTGTGAACCTGAAAAACCAATTGAATGTTGGAGTCAATGGTCATTCAGTATTGTTGGTCGATTCTTATGGAGGCCTCCACCTTTAGGCGTGATCAAATATTTCCCCTTTTATGATTTTAGACATAGTGTGAAAGTTCTTACTAAAATTGACTTATAAAAATATGATGAATGTACTATTATAAATTTTAGCTCAAGTAGTTTAATCGATGATTTAGGTCAAATAAAATTACTGGACTAGTTAACTTATTACGCTTGGGTCATGATATGTGATATCAGTTAGTCTAGTATTTGAGTATGATGAAGAGGATTTGAGTAGGAAAGGACTATCCATGGATGACGTTAGATGATTCATCATAGCGTGGAGCCACCACTAGGCTATACCTCACATATGCTAGTCATAGGTGCCCTACAAGCCAATCACGTGAGTGATGACACATATAACTTGACACACAGTCTTGTTGCTTATTATTATTATTTGATATTTTATTACTTGTTGCATGAATATATTGTGATGTTCGTAAATCTGTGCAATGGAAATCGGATCATGATGAGATCACAATAATAAGACCGATTCACCTTTAAACATAGATAATAAATAATCCTAGTCATAGGTTACTCGAGAGGGATATCGAGATAACTAGATAGACTAATGTGTTATATACCCATTTGTATGATGGATGCAGTTGGTCTCATAGTTGCTCATGTGGGAACATTGGGGATATAGTGCATATGCTCATTAGAGAATGAGTTCACTGATTGATCCGCTCACATGATGTTGGATGATTGATGATACCTTATTATCAGACAGTGATTCCGTCATCCTAGTAGTGTATATAGTCCTTAGACTTGAGACACCAAGGATATCTTGTATGGGTGCTCTACTCTTTGATATCAGACTTATAGGTCTAGAGGTTTCAGATCTAGCACAACCGATCATTAGGAGTAGTAGCCAATCTTACAAGGGTTATTGAGTGTCAATAGATGATCATCCGCTCTCAGTATCATGAGAGGAATATCCCATATATTCTTGCTCAGACAAATCATTGGCTAGGGTCATTCGGATTGAGAGAAAATGAGTTCTCTAGGAGAATCCAATTAGAGTGAGACTCATGTAGAAACTATATGAGCCTAACAGCACCATACCCGGTATACAATCTTTGAGATATTAGATGGAGGAGGGACTATAGGTACACAATAACTGAGAATAGATAAATCCAAAGGATTAGATTTTCCTATATCATTTGGGGACTACGGCGTAGTGGCATAATATATTCGTAGTCAATGAGTCGTGTGAATTATTATGAAAATAATAATTCACTAAGCTAGAAAGAATTCTGATAGGTATGACCCACGACTAGCTCGATATTGGGCCTAGAGAGTCACACACATATGGTAGGTATTGCGACGACTAGAGATTTAGATATGAGATATCCGCTAGAACCCCTATTTTATTGGATATCTAATAAGCCCATGAATTATTGGATTCTATGGATGAGATCCAATAAGAGCTAATAAGAGATTACTATGTAGAGATCCACTAATCTAAGAGGCTTGGATAGTTAAATAAAGATCTAGTGCCCAATATGACAGAATCCATTAGGGTTAAGTTGATATGGGGTCTCTATAAATAGGAGGGAACCAAAGACCCATAAGCTAGAGGTTTTTTTTGGCTACTTCCTCCTATTCTCCTCTCTCATTCTCTTCCTCATACTACAGCCTCCATTTGGGGTGTGTGGACAGTAAGAAGGGGTAGCCCCCTTTTTGATTATGTGGTGCACGTGAGCAAGAGTTTTTGACAACAATTTGAGGAGCATCTTAACAGCCCCTATTGTGTGGATCACTGCTAGAGAGGAGGACAATTGACGTCTTTCATCCTCTCCCATAGATCTGTAAGTTTTCAAGGATATACGATCTCCCTAGGTAATTCTCTTACGCATAGTTTTTCAATTTCGTGGGTTTTTGCGCACCAACTTTTGCACAACGATGAAACCTTATTTTCTGTGAGAATTCTGGGATTTTATTTTTCTAGTCTTCTGCTGCACATGTATTATCGTCCCAGATTTCCCAACAATATGCACAATATTAGGGCTTGACTTGGGCTATGTTGGGTCTTAAAGAGGATGTCAAGCCCTTGGAGTAGGAAAAATTATAATATCATGATTAGTCCTATATCGGAAGTGGACAATATTAAAATTGGCTTGTAAGGGTCTGTTGAGTATAATACTATAAATTTTAGTTTAAGTATTTTGACCAGTGATTTGATTAAACAAAATTGATAGGCTAATTGCCAAGCTTGGGTTATGATAGATGGACTATTTAACTCTTTAGCACCCTAATTTTCAAATGCTTAGGCTTTCCTTTAAGTATGGAATTTTTAGACTTGCTGATCGGTAGACTCTTGAAGATAGATAACAAATCTAAGTTATTTGAAAGGGATTATTTTGTTTGTGTTGAAATTGATTTTGAAAAATAAGGTATTTAGATTGGTTATTCTCTCATAAAAATCTCTGTAATGTCCCAAGAGAAACACCTTGAATAGGGTGACTAATGTGTCTTATTCCAATGAAAGTGTTCATCTTCAAACTCCCACTAAGAAGGAAGGCGCAAGTAACTTGGGTGCATCAGAACAACCTCCAAAAAAATTAAATGATGCAAGATCAAATTCAAACTTTTCGTCTATGCCACAAGATGATAAGTGTATGGTTCCTGGGTCACTAAACGATGACCAAGTAAATGAGGCAATAAGGAGGTGTCGGTGTTAGAGATGATATAGGTGATGTTGGGTTGACAGCTCATGGTTCAGCCCATAGCGGGCTTTAATAGCCCACAACCCATCTCCCCTTTGACAAAAACCCTAGATTTAATTAGGGGAGAGTGGGGGTTGTGAAATTGAGGCAGAAAAAATTACAGCAGCAAGGGCAAAAATTGCTGCAGCAACTTGATTCAAAAAGGAGGAGAAATAGATAGAAAAATAAGAGAAAGAAAGAGAGGAAAACAAGGACAATGCAGAGAGACTGTTCTCAATCATCTAGTAGTGTTATCACCTCAGGTTAGATCAGATCTATAGTAGATTCTTGTTGTGATTACTTGGGGAGAATTTAGATATTGTGCACAGTGATGTTATCCTTATATCCCAGTTATTCTTTTGTGATTGTTACTAGGGATTTGGGTAAGAGATTGAGATTTATATATTCATTATTCTTATAGTAAATTATCTCTAGTTTGCCTCATGGGTTTTACCCTTCACATTGGAGAGGTTTTCTATGTATATCTTAGTGTTTTATTTGATTATGAATCCATTTAATTCTGCTGCGTGTTATGGCCTGCTAGTAATTGTTTATATACAAAAGTTTATTTCTCTTTATATTCTATCAACTGGTATCAGAGCAGCGTTTTGGTGATTTAATTTTTATGTTTGAACATAGAGGCCAGTAGTGTTTCTCGCATGATTAGTTTGAATGGAAACAATTGGATGATATGGAAACTAAGAATAAAAGATCTCTTGTATTGCAAAGATTTGTATGAACATTTGCAAGAGAATAGTGTAAAACCCACAACTATGACAGATGATAAGTGGAAGAGGTTAGATCGAAAAACAACTTGGTTTATTCGACAATGGCTCAATGACAGTGTCTTTCACTATGTTTCTACTGAAAGTTCTGCATATTCTCTTTGGAAAAAGTTGAAAGGTCTCTATGAAAGAAAAATAACTAGCAACAAAGCTTTCTTGATTAGAAAACTTGTAAACCTAAAATATAAAGATGATGCTTCTATTATTGAGCATTTGAATGAAATGCAGAGTATCACTAACCAATTATCCTTTATGAAAATGTCTCTTGATGATGAGTTGCGAACATTGTTACTTCTCAGTTCATTGCCAAAAAGTTAGGAGACACTAGTGGTTTCCCTTAATAATTCTGCACTGGATGGTGTTGTCACTATGAGTCAAGTAATAAGTAGTTTGTTGAATAATGAGTTGAGAAGAAAGAATTCATCAACATCTCAGAATAGTTCACATGCACTTATCTCAGAGAACAAAGGGAGGTCAAAGTATAGAAGCAATTCACGTATGAGTAGAAGCAAGTCAAGATCAAGAAAAGATATTGTTTGCTATAACCATGGTGAGAAAGGACATTACAAGAATCAATATAAGCAACTTAAGAAGAATAAGAAAAGAAAAAAGAAATGGAGTCTACCGAGTCAAAGGATAATACTGCAGCTATAGTTCATGGTGGTGATTATTTAATTTTGTCTCCTTCTGATGATATATTTTCTTGTGTGTGTCAAGATCTTGAGTAGGTGATTGACACAGATGCTTCTTATCATGCTACACCATGGAGGAAGTTTTTTGCTACATACAGGTTTGAAAATTTTGGTGTTGTCAAGATGGGCAACTATGGCATGGCAAACATCATTGGCATGGGTGATATCCATGTAAAGACCAACCTTGGCTACAAGTTGGTGCTTAAGGATATGAGGCATGTGGTTGACTTGAGGCTGAATTTAATCTCAGTTGGAAGACTAGATGATGAAGACTATGATAGCAAATTTTACAAAGGGTAATGAAAGCTCAGTAAGGGTTCTCTTATTGTGGCTAGTGGAAAGAAATATCATACTTTGTACAGGTTGTAGGCTAAAGCTTATGGTGAGCAGTTAAATGCTACAGAAAAAGACTTCAATATGGAGTTATGGCATAGACGACTGAGACACATGAGCGAGAAAGGGTTGTGAGCTCTTTCCAAGAGAAAGATATTGCTAGATCTCAGAGGTATACATTTGAACCCTTGTATTGATTGTTTGGCTGGTAAACAACATATAATTTCATTTGTTAGTCCTGCTATATCCAGAAAAATGTATGCCTTAGACCGTGTTTATACAGATGTATGTGGTCATTTGAGGACAAAAACTCCTAGTGAATCTGTTGATGTTCCTGGTATCAGTGGTGTAGTTTATTTTGTCACTTTTATAAATGATTTTTCTAGGAAAGTTTGAGCCTATGTTATGAAGACCAAAGATCAGGTTATTAATGTATTCAAAGAGTTTTATGCTAGGGTTGAAAGGGAGACAGAAAGATAATTGAAATGCATAAGATCAGATAATGGTGGTGAGTACACATGATTATTTAATGATTATTGTAGGTCATATGGTATCCAATATGAGATGACAGTTCCTGGTACATCTCAGTATAATGCTATTGCAGAGAGGATGAACCACACTATTATGGAAAAAATCAAATGTATGCTTTCACAGGCCAAGCTACCCAAAAGGTTTTGGGATGAGGCTTTGAGGACTACAATTGATGTGATCAATTTGTCACCATGTACAACCCTAGATGGTGGTGATGTTGCAAAGCATGTATAGTCAAGGAAAGATATTTCCTATAAGCATTTGAGAGTGTTTGGTTGTCGTGTATTTGCATATGTTCCAGACAATGAGAGGTTCAAGCTGGATGGTAAGACTAAAGAATACATTTTTCTTGGTTACTCATATCATCAATTTGGCTACAGGCTTTGGGATCCAGAAAAGTAGAAAATGTTTAGAAGTAGAGATGTGGTCTTCTTTAAGGATCAAACCTTTGATGATTTGAAGAAGAAGGCACCAGCCAAGACTTATGCAGAAGGATTAGTAGATTGTGACCCGGTTACTCCTACAGTATATCTGGGTGATGGGGGAGATGTGTAGGAAGATGTTGTAGAGCCTGATGTTGATCTACCTGCAGGACATGTTGAGTAAGAAGAAGTTAGAGAGCAACTTTCCGTAGAACCTCAGTTGAGAAGATCTTCTAGATAACGTCAACCTTCCAGAAGATACTCTACAGATGAGTATGTGATGCTTACTGATGTAGGTGAACCAGAGAGTTACTAAGAAGCAGTTGTAAGTGAGTAGAAAAAGAAGTGGTTAGTTGCTATGCAGGAAGAGATGGATGCTCTTCAGAAGAACTATTAGGATCAAGAGTCGGCACTAAGAGGGGGGGTGAATTAATGCAGTAGTAAAATAACGTCGGTTTAAGAAAATCTTTCGTACGTTGAAAAATCGATCTCAAAAAGTGTTTAACTTTGAAAGCGTACGTAAGAGAGTAGTGGATGTAAAGAGCAAGTAAGGAGGTTTGCAGTTAAAGTAAATTGCTCAAATAAATGCAAACCAGATTTTAGAGTGGTTCGGTCGTCGTGACCTACATCCACTTCGCCGATTCCTCTTCTATCGAGGCCACCGGCATCCACTATCGATATTCCTTTAATAGGCGAAGATTAACCTTCTTCTTACACCCCTCTTCTCATTTTCACAGGTTTAGGAGTTAACCTTTTACAAGCACTCACTCTTCTCTCAAACTTATTCTAACACTTAGACTAGAGGAGGATTCTCATAAGAGATTTCTACAACGTATTTCCCTTTTTTAAAACTCTGTGCTTATGTATATTAACCAGGGATGAGAGAGGTATTTATAGGCCTCAAGTTGATTCAAACTTGGAGCCTAAAAACTTCTCATCCCGGGTTTCCTAGGTATGGGTGGTACCATCGCCTATGTCAGTCTAACACTGACACTTTGCTGGGTGGTACCACCGCTTGGGAGGCTGTGCTGGGCGGTACCATCGCCTGACACCCTGCTAGGGGCGGTACTGCTAGTCATAGGTGCCCAGTAAGCCAATCATGTGAGTTATGGCACATGTGACTTGATACAGAATCTTTTTTATTATTATATTTTGGCATATATCACTTTATATTAACTATTACATATATGCATATATATATTGTGATGTCCTTGAATTTGTGCAATGGGAATCGGATCGTGATGAGATCACGATAATGAGATCGATTCACCTTTAAACACAGATCATAAATAATCCCGGTCATAGGTTACTCGAGAGGGACATCATGATAACCGGACAGACTGGTATGTTGTATACCCGTCTATATGATGGATGTAGCTGGTCTCATAGTTGTTCGTATGGGGACACTAGGGATACAATACAGGTGCTCATTGGAGAATAAGTTCACTAATTGATCCGCTTATGGAATGCTGGATGGTTGATGATGCCTTATTGTTAGACAGCAATTCCGTAGTCCTAGTGGTGTATCTGGTCCTTAGACTTGAGACACCAAGAATGTCCTGTATGAGTGCTCCACTCTTTGATACCAGACTTATAGGTTTGGCTGTCCCAGATCTAGTACAGTTGGTCATTAGGAGTGGCAGTCGACTTTACGAGGGCTATTGAGTGTCGATAGAGGATCATCTGTTGTGGCTTACACTAATTGATCCGCTTACGGAATGCTGGATGGTTGATGATGCCTTATTGTCAGACAGCGATTCTGTAGTCCTAGTGGTGTATCTGGTCCTTAGACTTGAGACACCAAGAATGTCCTGTATGAGTGCTCCACTCTTTGATACCAGACTTATAGGTTTGGCTGTCCCAGATCTAGTACAGTTGGTCATTAGGAGTGGCAGTCGACTTTACGAGGGCTATTGAGTGTCGATAGAGGATCATCTACTCTCGGCGTCATGAGAGGAATATCGCATGTGTTCTTGCTTAGACAAATCCCTGGCCAGGGTCATTCGGGTTGAGAGAGAGAAAGAGTTCTCTGGGAGAATCCGATTAGAGCGAGACTCGAGTAGAAACTGTATGGGTCTAACAGTACCATGCTCGATATACGGTCTCTGGGATATTAGATGGATGAGGGATTATAGGTACACGGTAATTGAGGATAGACAGGTCCAATGGATTGGATTCCCCTGTATCGTTTGGGAACTACGGCGTAGTGGCCTAGTACGTCCGTAGTCGATAAGTCGAGTATATTATTACAAAGATAATAATTCACTAAGTTAGAAGGAGTTTTGATAGGTATGGCTCACGGCCAGCTCAATATTGGGCCTAGACGGTCACACACATATGGTAGGCATTGCGATGAGTAAAGGTTCGGATATGAGATATCCGTCGGAGCCATTATCTTATTGGAAATATAATAAGCCCCTGAATTATTGGATCCCATGGACGAGATCCAATAAGAGCCCGTGAGAGATTATTGGATAGAGATCCACTAATCTAAAAGGCTTGGGTAATTGGATGCAGATCCAATACCCACTAGGGGAGGATCCATTAGGGTTTGATAGGGAACCTCTATAAACATGAGGGATTCAGAGCCTCATAGGCTAGAGCCTTTGCTTGCCTCTCCTATTCTCCTCCCCCTCTCCACCTCAGAGTAGGCCTGGAGTTTTGAGGAGTGTTGTCGCAGCCCTGTTATGTGGATCACCACTAGAGAGGAGGACGTTGGACCTCCTTCACCCTCTCCTAAAGATCTGCAAGGAAACAAGAATTTACGATCTCCCTAGGTAACACAATCTACTCTATACGCAGTTTTAAGTTTCACGGATTTTGTGCACTAATCTTCGCACGATGACGAACATCTCTTTGGGAATAGGGGATTTTGTTTTCTTGTTCTTCCGCTGTGCATGTGATGTCGCCCCCAAGATTTCCCAATAGTGGTATCAGAGCCAGGTTGTTCGTGCGAATGATTATTTTTGAATTGTGTGTATTGTGTTTAGGAAGAATTTTGACGTCAAAATCATTGACGCAAAAACAAGGGCAGCAACAGTTGCTGCCCTCAATTTACGTGCCTACAGCCACCTGCAGCGGCAGTCGCAACCAAGCAGCACAGCGCCGGCGCATGCGTAAGCGCTATGCCTGCAACAGCCGGCCAGCGGCCTGCTTGTAGCAGGCTTGTAGCCGGCGGGGCTGGTAGCCTACAGCTACTTCTCCCACAGGGTGAGGCGCCACGGGGTAGCGGCGCCTGTCGCCGTTGCTCCCGCGGGCGAAACCCCCCTACAGGGGCGACCACCCGGCGGGGCAGCACCGCCTGCGGGTGTTGCCCCGCGGACAGAACCGCCCGCGGAGCCAACGGCAGTGAGGATGAGGGCATTAGGGTTTTCTGGACAAAAGATAATTTTGCCCCTCGAAATTTAAGAAATTCCAATTTCTGTCTTTTGTCCAAATTATGAAAATACCCCTAGGAATTCAGAAATTTTCTACATGTCCTTGATTTCAGAAAATATTAATTAATTAAAAGGTTTAGTTGATTATTATTTTTATCATTATCTAGTAGTCCTACATGATGATGATTATTTATACATGTGATGTATGATGTGTGACGAATGATCATGGACCGTGTGATGTGTGTGTTTGTGATTATTATTATTGGGGTCTACGAGCCTCCATTATATTTCACATTTATTATCGAGCTTCCGTGCCTATGATTAAGTTGTAATTATATGAGGAGGCGCAGCGGGAGCGTGGATGCGATAGCGGGACCCACGAGACAGATGATTGCGATGCATGGAGATGCATCGAGATGTCGA
>LVTN01000427.1:74494-94869 GCA_001649415.1 Musa itinerans | reverse complement strand
TTTTGATATGTTTCAAATGATAAGCATATAAGCATTTACGATAAGATACATTGCATACATTTACAATGCTAATATGTCATCAATTTACCACATTTTGGTATCATTTCTCCCTCTTTGTCATCAACAAAAAGGAGAACAATTCAACAATGCAAGTGTGGTAAAAATTCAAGCAAGTTTTATACTAGTTTATCTAATCGATATTGCTTCATTGTATAGTAACATTCAAAAGTTCTCAACATCAAAAGTTATTAACATTAAAGAGAAAGATTCTATCAATTTCTCCTCCTTTGTCATCAAAACTTTGCATGAAGAAGGAAAGTAAGGAGGAAATCCATTAATAACCAAATTTGTGAAAAGGAAGGAGGGATTCATGAAAAGGATCAAGATATTCATGTAAAATCAAATCCTCACTCTTGCAAGTGATCATCTCATACTAAAAATTCATAAAAATTCTTCCTTCATAAGAAGAGTAAGGAAGAATTCATGTGAAAGAATCATCATACGAAGGATAAAAGAAATTCCATGAATAACATAATAGTGAAATCTGTGAGAGATGCATTTGTCAATGAATTCCATGTATCAAACATCATTAAGTTTTTATGAAATAAATTTGATACTTAGTAGATTCATATTTTGGATTTCATGAAGGTCTTATTTATGAAATAATTTCATGAAAGCTTTAAAAATTTGAGAAAGTTCGGAAAGATATATATCAAATTCATGCATTCGGACAATTTAACATTCCTAACTCCGCAAATGATCATCAAATAATACATCAAGTTATAAAAACCAAAAGTTGAATATATCAAGAAATTTATCCATTTAAAAGATTTATCAAGTCTAATTCTTAGAGTGATATATTTATTAAAGTAAGCACAGAATATTTATCAAAGTAGTTAGCATAGAATTCATAAAATTTCACCATCAAAGTAACAACATAAGATTACAATATCAAAGTAAGCACAATAAAAGAGAGGGATTTTATCCACTTCTCCCCCTTTATCATCAGAAAAAAGACATACACAGCTTATTTAGGTGATGGCAAGTCAAAATGTCTAAACAAAGTATTAAGTTATTGATGAATCTATTGTAACTCAATTAAAATTTGATCTTGACGTTGTTCAAATTAATCTTGACATTGTTCAAATCAATCTTGACGTTGTTCAAATCGATCTTGACATTGTTCAAATCGATCCATTCGAGTCCCTATGTCGTCGATAGATGAGGGGGGGACTTGCTCTACTGGAGGTGTTGCCTCAAAGGGACTAGTATGAGGAGATTGATTACCCATAAATATTAGTGTTTCAAGTTCTGATTCAGGTGGGAGGGGATAAGTCCTTCTAGGAAATCTAGTCCATATTCTATTTCTGAATGTACACATTAATCTTTGAAGTATGTTTTTATTTATGATATTAAATCTATCTAGTTTCATAATTTTTTTATCAAGTGGGATAACTATGTCATAAGCATGTATTAGTCTTGTGATCAGGCCACCATAAGGAAACATAATATCCTTTTTCGATAGTTCGATCATATTTTGTTGTATTAGGTAGCCAAAACAATTTTCATGTTCTTTCATAATCTAGTACATCGTTCCTATTTCCATTTAGTTAATTTCATCATGATGATATTGTTTTAGAATTATAATGCTTATCAAGATATTATGAAGTACTTTGGTGTTGAAAGATAATTAATGTTCACAGCTCTTTGGAAGAATAGACAAGTTAGAATTACCAAAGATGGTTCATAAGGCTTCAGAATAAGTGATCTCGACTGATGTTTCATCCCATTGGCCTCTAAAATAACAACCTCTTTTTTTCTCCATAATTCCTATGAGATTGCAAATTACGCTATCCATAATTGGTATATGATGTCCTAAGAGATACATGGAGATCCTATGTTTTCATCCACATGTAGATTATTATAGAATAATCTAACAAGTCTAGGATAGATAGGTTCACATATTTGAATGATTGGTAGGATGTCTAGGTTAGCAAACTATTGAATAGGTTCCAAATCATTTAACTCCTCTAAATCAACATATTTACCCTTATGAATATTTCTAGATTATATGGTTGAAAATTTAAGGGCATATTGATTGAAATTCAAAAGTAAGGAGTCATAGTTTTTATCTAATCTTCTATTTCCTTTGTCCCTTGAGGATATGCTAGAAGTCATGAAGACTACAATTATGAAGATAAATAAGAGGCAAGAATATGTAATGCAAAGGGGTAATCAATTTAGTTTAGGGATTACCTTTGTAGTTTTCCTTCTTGAGATCACCAAGATGATGTTTGAGATTGATCCTTAATTTAGCAGAAACATAGGGATTCTTTGAGTTGCTAGAGGGAGAGCAAGAGGATTAAGAGGTTTGGAGCACTTTGGAAGTGTGTAGAATGAGTTGGGGTTGGTTCTACCGCCGGCCCTAGCATGTTCAATATATAGGGCAGGTTGCGAGCGGTGCTACCATCTACAACCCCTGACCAGCTGGGCGGTGCTATCGCCAACTGGGCGGTGCAACCGCTAGCTAGGCGGTGCCACCGCCTACAGGCAGTGAGCACTGCTTGCATTGAGGTGGGTGCTGACATTTTGTGGTTACTTCTTTGTAAGATTTTTGTCATTATGAGGTACACACTTATTTACGCCTCATAAATTCTATTCTTATAAGAGGAGAAAATTCACATCATAAGTTCATGCATCATATAAAATTGGTACGTAAACATGGTATAAAATTTGCATCCCATAAGTTCATGATCTTGTAAGACGAAATTCGATCCGAAGAAAAAATTGAGGAAGGAATGTATCCGAGAAATTTAGCATACCTAATTCTTTTCTTATCAAATTATTCCATGAGTCAGATTTCCCTTTTTGTAACGAGAAGAAATAATAGCAAAATGTCAAGAAATTTAGAAATCCGGAAGATGTGAGAAAGGGAACTCATGCATAAGAATTCTCAAGTTTCAAACATTGAGAGATCAAGATCAAGTGTTTATCACATAAGATTTCAAATAATTATTACATCATGATCATTTTGTAATTGACAGTTTTAATTCTAATGATCTTTTCTTTGTTATTTTGGCTAGAGAGCTTTATGAGTTATTTTGGATCTTTAGTCATAAGCCTTGAGCATCCAAAATCAAGGTACCATCTCTTGCTTAGCTTATGATGGTAAACATTTCTACAAAAGAGGGTGATTTTTAGATAGTCATTTGACATTGGATACCTCAAAAATCCATCTACTCAACTTATTATTTTGCATATAGTTCTTTATAATTCCTTTAGGAACCCAAATTAATTTGTGTGGACTATATCTCTTAAGTGGGCATTTATAGGCAACATGTCTAAGTTTACAACAAAAGTTGCATTTAATGTGAGGTGATACATGCAAGGTAAGGCCTTTAACAAAAGTAGTTGGATTTTGATGAGAGCTACCCATAAATCTGATTCTGCCTTTTCTATGAACGTGACCCTTATTGGCAAGGATTATGTTCAAGGATTTGCTACTAACCTCAAACTTTTCTAAGGTTTCTTTTAGTAGCAGGTTTTCCTTTTTAAGCATTTCTAGTCATGGCATTTTGTGTAGGGAGCTAAACTATCATCATGCTCAATTCTTAGTCTATCAAAAATCGCTAACAAGAGAAGCATTCTCTTTTTTCAAAGAGTTATACTTTTTACTCAAGGTTCTACATTCATTAAACAATTCATGAAAAGCACTTAAAAGCTCATCGAAAGATAAATTTGCATCTAATGAACTAGTTACCTTATCTTCGATAGCCATTAGTGCATAGTGAACAACTTGCTCAGTGTTGGTTGGCTCCTCTTCTTCGGTTGCACTTGAGTTGTCCCATGTTGCTTTAAGAGCATTCTTCTTCTTTGGTTGCTTCTTCTTTGCTAGGGGACATTCGCTCTTGTAATGTCCCGGCTTCTTGCATTCGTAGCATATTACTTGATCTTTCTTAGGTTCAAATTTATTTTTAGTAATATTTTTAAATTTATTCCTTTTTATGAATTTTTTGAACTTTCTTATCAAGAGTGCAAAGTCATCATCAAAGTCCTCATCACTTGAATTTTCTTTCAAGTGGTCTTCTTGAGTTCTTAATGCCATATCCTTCTTGTTCTTTGGAAGGTTGTTCTCAAGCTCTTCATGAGCATTACAAGTCATCTCATAGGTCATTAGTGACTCAATTAGTTCTTCGAGAGGAAGGTTATTTAAGTCCTTGGCCTCTTGAATAGCCATTACTTTAGGGTCCCAACTCTTTGAAAGGAATCTTAAAATTTTATTAACAAGTTTAAAATCTGAGAAACTTTTACCGAGTCATTTTAATAGTCTCATTCGGTTTCATCCGAAATAGTTCATAAGTATAGACTAAAAGATTAATTTTCGACTCTTTTACTCTACTAGTGCCTTTGTGAGCAACTTCGAATGTGTGCCGAATATCAAAAGTCGTTTCACAAATCAACACTTGATTGAACTCGTTTTTATCCAAAGCACAAAACAAGACATTCATAGCCTTAGCATTTAAAGCAAAAGTCTTCTTCTCTAACTCATTCCAATCGCTCATTAAAAGAGAAGACTTTTCAAAGCTATTTTCTACAAGATCCCATAACTCAAAATCTATTGAAATTAAAAAGATCCTAATTCTAGGATTTCAATATGTGCAATCCGTCGCATTAAGCATAGGCGGATGTGTAATTGAGTGACCCTCTTGGTTGTCGACAAATGCCATCTCTCTTAGGTTTTAAACCAAATGAGAGTGACCTTGCTCTGATACCAATTATTAGGATCAAGAGCGGCACTAAGAGGGGGGGGGGGGGGAATTAGTGCAGCGGAAAAATTATTGATTTTGGAAAATGTTCATTTCGATTCAATCCATTTCTGAGAGAAATTATACTTAAAAACTTTCGTAAAAGTGTAAAGAGAAGATTAAGGAAGTTTGCAGTAATATAAATTGCACAAATTGAAAAGCAAACCAGAATTTAGAGTGGTTCGATCGTTATGACCTACATTCACTTTTGGATTCCTCCTCTATCGAGGTCACCGGCATCCACTAATGGCCTTCCTTCAATAGGCAAAGACTAACCACCTCTTTACAATGCTTTCTCCTTTTCACGAGTTTAGGAGAGAATCCTTACAAGTCTTACACCTCTCTTGAATGATCTCAACACTTAGAAAGGGAGGAGAACTCTAGCACTTTTACAACACTAAAACACTCCAAAGATTCAAGATTATGCCAATCCTTTTCGTGCCCTTTCATGCAGAAAAGGGTAAGGTATTTATAGGCCCCAACCTAATGGCTTTAAAATTGGAGCCAAAAAGTGTCATATCCTCAGTTTTCGGGGCACTAACAGTACCACCGCCATTATTGGGCGGTACCACCACATGAAACCTGACACTAGGCGGTACCATCACCCAGTCTGGGCGGTATGACCGCTTGACAGAGCTCGGAGATCGAGCTCTAGCGGTACCACCGCTTAACAGGGGCGGTACCACCGCATGACAATATTAACTATCAACGGTACCACCGCCTGACAGGGGTGGTACCACCACCCAGAACTCTTGGGAGACCAAGTCCCAAGCGGTGCCATCGCCGGCCATGTTTTCAGGTGCTGAATGGGCTGTTCAATCTAACCCAATTCAGCCCTGTTAAGGGCCTAGTTGACCCATAACTAGGTTAGTGGAATTACCTCCCAATCCTAACTTAATTTTTGGTCTAACTACAATAACTAAGACATAATCAAAGCACTCTTGTTCCGATATGCCAATTCCTCTTCCGGCGAGTTTCCGACGATCTTCCGGCGAACTTCTAACGAACTCCCAGTAATGTTTCGGCGGACTCCCGACAAACTCTTGGACTTTATGACGATATTCTTGGCGAGTTCCAACGAGCTTCTTTGGCAAGCTCCTGGACTTCTCGGTTGGTTCCAGTAGAACTTCCGACGAACGTTCCGATTTCCGACGAACTCTTGAACTTCCAACGAGATCTCGATTTTGACTCTGGCATAACACATGCTTTATGTCTTACTACTGTCGTAGTTAATCCTACACACTTTTCTCAACATATAGATTAGATCAAATAATTTATAATTAATTTCATCATCGAAATCCGAGATTCAACATATGCTATTTGTTATTAGAATTACCTCCCTCTCTCTCTCTCTCTCTCTCTCTCTCTCTCACTCTCTCACTCTTTCCGAGCGATCCTTGTTAGTTGAAATTATAGGGGAGCTAAGCGTAGATTTGTTAGGGATTGCTTAGCTTAGGTTGTCATTTAAATGTAGACCTAACTTACTTTGAATACAATAAATACATATGAGAAAAGAATAAGGTGAATGTGTTATTCAATCTTAGAGTCGATCTTATAGGGGGTTTGTTCTTCAAAAGCATCTAAAGGAATTATACTAGCTTGGAATCATGAAATAATTGCCATCCATGTGTTTTCTTTCTATTTATAATGCATTCATGCGACAATTTAATTTAAGAAATCCCCGCCATGACTTTTATCGGTGATTTATGTAGATTTGATTCGTAATAAACTTGGTCAAACTTGGCTTCTATTGGTTTTCACGATCTACGTTCGTGTTTGATTGGTAACTTCAATTGCATGCTTCACCCTAAAGACAAATATGATGGCGCTTTGTTTGCTATTAATAATTTTATTTGTGCTTTTTGATAATTTATTTCTATCGAGAGTCTTTTGATTTAGAATTTATTGATCCTAAATTCATTTTGTCGAATAATAAAAAAGGGCATGATAAGATTTGGGTGTAGTTAGACAGTGTATTGGTTAATGCAGCTTGGCTTAGTTCTTTTGGTAACTTGGTCGTACGTCACCTTCCTTATGTTCCATCTAACTACTTTTCTTATTTAAGCGAATGATAATATCCGATCTATTAAAAAATTATTTAAATCTTAAAATTTTTGGATTGATTATAAAGAAGCCTTAGCGGTGCTTTCTAAGTGGAATTGAAATTGTTTATGTAACTTTTGCATAATAACTTAAATCATGTCAAAAAATAAAAATAAAAATTGAAGAGGTAAAATTAAAGTTGGCTTCTCTCTATAACAAATATCAAGCTGCTCTCCCTTGATAGGTTAACATAAAATTTTGAGCCATGATAAAACTAGATGGATTAATGATGGAGACTATAACACTAAAAATTATCATAATTCTATCACTATCTGCAGGAGGCAAAATAAAATTCTCATCAAAGATGATAATTATATTAAAATCCACCCAAGTGAAATTAGAGAACTCTTTGCTTCTTGTTATCATAAACTTTAGAATAATATAATGGCCTATGGTTAGGTGTATTTTTGATAATGCTAATGTTAATTTTATGAAACTCTTTCAGAATAATAAAATCTATAATGTTATTAAGTCCCTAAGGATAAAAAAAAGTCCTAGGCCTGATGGGTTCACGAGTGAATTTTACGAAGAGTGTTGGGATTTTATTTCTAATTATTTTTAGTTTGCTTTTAACTAATTTTATGAGTATAACTTCATCAAGATTGGTCACTCACATACTTGACCTTTATATTTTGAATTTTAGACCCATTTCTTTATGCAAAGTTAATTATAAAATTCTTGCTAAAGTGCTTGCCGATAGAATAAAATCTTACCTCCCTAATTTATTTTTTATTGAACAATTTATTTTTGTGACTAGTAGAAGTAGCTATGATAATAGCTTAAGAGATGACACACCCTATTTTTAATTACAGGGGCAAGAATCATTGAGTGATCATTAAGATTGACTTGGAAAAAAATTATGATCAATTTTTTAGGATATTATGGTTAATGCTTTATTAGTATTTAAGTTTTCTTCACAATTCGGATCTTTATTTGTATATCCACTTCTCATTATGCTTGCTTAGTTAATGGGCCCCTCTCTCTCTCTTATTTATATATTTTTATAGCTAATTACTTACCCACCAATAATGCCTATGTAAAAGGCAAGCTATCACCATTTCATTTCAAGAATAAATATAATATTTCTCACTTAATATTTATCAATAATATTTTTCTTTATTTTTGTGTTAATCATAAATCGTGTGATGTTATTTTGGATATCTTTAAGACTTGTGAACTTTTGACCTTCTAAAAGATTAATACTAATAAATATGAATTTTTTTTTTCCTTTTGCCACACTACTAGAAACATTAGGAGTGAAATTTATTCTAAATTTAATATCAAAGAGGAAATGGTTTTTAAGTATTTAAAAGAATTCTTAAGGAGACCAGTGAAGGTGTTCTTAATCAAATGCAAAAGAAACTTTGTCGATGTCAAACTATTTCTCTCTCAATAAGGTAGAGTTATTCTTTAAAATGTAGGTTTGAGTGCTACTCCTATTCATTGTTTATTCGGACACTTGGATATCTCGATCTGTCCATAATAATATTAAAAAAATATAAAAATAATTTCTTTGGCAAAAAGATATACACAAAGAGATTTACCTCTTATTACTTGGGATAAGGTAACTTGCTTTCGAAAGGAGAAAGATTTATGAATTCATGATTTACATTTATTCAAATATGTTTTATAAAATTATTTTTTATCATCTTAATAATAATGCAAATATTTGGATTAAAGTAATGAATACTAAATATGATAAAATCGATCCGTAGTGTATTCAAGGTAAATCTAATATTAGTAAAGCTGGGAGGCTTTTTCTATAAGCCATGAACTCAAGGTTTCCCAATAACTACCAAAATATAGATGTGTTCAAGAATATTTGACGTTTTGATGTTCCTTTGGCTATAAAACTCACTTTTGTAAACGCTAATTGCTATTCTAGTAATTATTATGTTTCCTCTTTGATACATTATAATAATTAAAATTTTAATAAAATGTTTGGAAGTATTATTTTTTAGAAAATATCCAAACTAAACATCCCCTTGTGCCCATACGAAGATAAATGACCATCTAAAAAAACTAGATGTGAAAGGGTATTCATCAATTATATTTTTATATAATAAATACAAAGAATTTATTTAATATATTAAATACAAAGATTTGTATATAATAAATAGAAGAATTTTTGGATTACTCGTGTGTGGAAGATGCTATTTAATATATTATCTATCAATGAAAGATTGCATCAACTAGGCAATTTTCTAATGCATTTGTGTTACCTTTGTTCATGAATTACTCTTTTGCTAAATCTATTTGAGCGATTGAAAAAAAACTGGATTACAATTTTTAACTTAGTGAATATTGGCATGATGAGAGTTCTGAGGTGGATCGACAAGGCTCTGAGCTCTTTAATTTTATATACTTTTTGATTTATATGAAAGACTCGAAATATAAATACTTTTTAAAGGAGAAAAAACTTCTCTCCTCCTCCTATTTTCTATAAAATAATTGTATACAATAGGGATGGAATAAAGCTAGAATAATCTTCAGAATCTTTAAACTTGGGTTAAATGACAAATGCATAATGAGGATCAGCTCAAATTAAATACAGATGACTCCTTTGATCATATATTAGGGGATGAGGTTGTCGGATTTCTTATTCATACTAATAATAATGGGGGTATTAGATTTTTTGTTAGTACTAATAATGATATTTGTTTGGCTGCAGGAGGATTTTTTTTATTCGGATGAAGATTGAGGAGTGAGATGGTGAGAGAGAGAGAGAGAGAGAGAGAGAGAGAGAGAGAGAGAGAGAACCAGTGTGCTAACTGGTTAGCAAATTTTACTAGAATCAATAAGTTTTAAGTTCTATTGACCTTAAGGCCTATACTTATTTTTTTTTTAACAAGCAAGAGATTTATTGTTATAGAACCTTAAAGAAATAAATTTATGTTGTTTGGAAAAGAAAATACAGTGAAGCTTTGCAATATGTCATTCTTTATATTACATTTCATGCACCATTTCCTGTCTCCCCTTATATATGTTTATTTAACAGCAAGAAGCAGCCTGGCCTTTTTTTTCTGGAAGATAAATGAACACAAACTGTCATGTTAGTGTGCAAAAAACACATCTCAATCATCATTCTGAGAACTTTGACATCCTTGTATCTTTTCTTTTCTCATCCCCCTCGATAGTGGATGTCTAAATCTATAAGGTAACATACATAACAAATCATTGGCGGGCAAAATAGCAGCCACCTTATAAAGAACTGATAGAACAATAGCTGCATTCTCCTATTGGCAACTGAATTTGGAGCACCTTGTTATTCTAGCTCAGATCCGGCAGATCCTCAGATGAGGTAGTAGCAAAGGAGAGTGAACAAAACAAGACTCCCAAGTCCACCCTCAGCTTACTTGTGACTGGGTATAGTAATAACTAAAATTTATATAATGATTCCAGCAGATTCTATGATGATCAAACAGCAAGAATATGTCACAAGAGGGGTTGACATGGCCGGGCTGAGCTTGGTAGGTCGATGAGACTTCGCGGGTGTCAGATCACAAACCAACCCATTTAGCCCACCAGAAGCAGCGTCTAACTTTTGCGGGCAAAGAATAGGGTTCAAGAGAAGATGAATCGGTGTCTATTCTGTTACTATCTGACCATATATATACCCCTCTTTCCTGTCTGCTACCAGGAACCGTGTTGTCGAGTATAAATGCCACAAGGAGTGCCACCACCATGTTAAGTGATAAAAGACCATTCAGTGCAAAATTGAACTGCAAACATTAGGAAATAAGTTAGAAATAGAACTGAAAGAAAAAAAAATAAAAAAGGTGGAGTATCTAGTTATAAATAGAAAAAAATACTGATCCCTTTAATCTTTCTTATATTTCATGCCATCTCATTGGTGCTTTATAAATAACTGACCAAACAGAAAAGTACTGGACTTTTAGATACATATTTACTTACTGGTTAGCATACAAACAACATATTTACTTACAGGTTAGCAGATTCTAGAGAATTGAGTTGGCAACTAATGTAATGTTGTCATCCATTCACGTAATAATCTCTGCAGAGAGTCTTTGGTAGGCCACAAAAAAAAGGCAAATTACAGGTAAGCATGCCAAAGCCTTACCCCTTCACTGCTAGTATGGACTGGTCCATTTGAAGCTGCCCCATAAGGCACAAGATAGCTTGGTAGAATGAGGCTGGAATTGGGTTCATACTGTTGAAAATATGCAGGAATTGAAAAAGAGATGAATAAAGTAAATCCAACAATAATTATATTCCTTGAACTTGCAGTTTGAGTATACTGTAAAGTAGAAAGGCCGAGTGCCACTATTAATGCCCATGTGAAGCAAAGAACAGAAGCAGCCAGCGCAAGTGGAATGGAAGCAAGGAGAGCACCAATCTTTCCTGAAAAGAAAGTGAAATATGAGAATATTGGCAAGAAATAATAAGTGCATAGGATGGAAAAGAAAATGAGAGTAATTTCATTTGCACATCAAGATTACTTTATAGCAGGAAGTAGCTTACCTACAAATGAGAAGAGAATTAGTAATGATGCTCCAAACTCCAGGGCCTTTCTGCTTGCTACCCTAGTGACATCAATGGTATGTATATTCTCGGTTATTGTTGTCGACCCAGTTCCAGTACCCCAGAGTCCAGCCAATATACTTGCAAACCCTTCCAAGCCTATTCCCCTGCTAACAACTCCAGGTGTTGGAGGACTTAAGTTCACTAATAAGGATGTAGCATGGTATGTCCCAACCTGGATGAGTTGATTTAAAGAAATGTTAGAAAGCAGCAGAAGCCTTTTTCTGGATCATTTTTCCTCTTACAAAAACATCATAAATAGTCAAGTCAAACAAACTGCAAAGTTAAACCTCAGCTTTCACAACGGGGAAGAGGATAATCTAGTGTTTAGATGACAAAAGATAAGCCAGAAGTACCTACTGAAAGTGCAAGGCACTCCAAATTTTTCAGAAATTAATAGCATGAAGCCACATAAAAGCCTTTTCATGGTGCAAAGGCTTGATGATGCACGGATATACAGAGAGCAATATCTTGATTACTATAGTGAGTTGCCACAAAAAAATGAATAGGAACACATGCACAAATTTATATTGAAAAGACGCTTAAGATTTTCTAAATAGAAAAGGAATTAGTTAGTCGTAATCAATTTGTTATAATCATACAACTGCCATGTAGTCAGTGCTTGAGTGTGCTTAATTCCTTCAATAACATTTAAGTTCTCCCAGTTCAATTAACCCTACAGAAAAGCCACTCACCGAGTCAACTGATGCAACCAGTGATACTATGACCATGATAAGTGATGTTCTGAAATGGAAGGTGGGAAAGCCCCACTGGAATGGATAAGGAACCCTGACCCAAGCAGCAGCCCTCCAGGCATTAGAAACATCAGTTCGACAACGCTTCATAGTAATTTCATGTCTTCTACACCTATCTGATAAGATGTTTGAACTTGGTATATTTGAGCTGCAACCCTTATAGTTATAAGCCCCACCTGCTGTCAGAAAGAATGCATATGCCCACACAATGGCAACGCTGAGCGGAACCTGACAATAAAAGAAGCAACAACTCTGTTATTATGTTTGCAAAAGTTATATATAACAACAAATTAGAGGAAAAAAAAAGAAGTATGAAATACATCACGAAGAGATTTATACCGCATAAATTAAGAATATACGATTCCCAAATAAGGATATTCTTCTGAGATACTGCAATTAGGCAAGAATGACAAAACAATTATGATCATTCTCTAGCAGCAAACATGTCTATTTAAAGGAGTAAAGAAAGAAGATTGACTAATAAGATTGCTTGCACATTTAAGCAGCGAAATAGATACATTGGGAGGCAAAGCTAAATGCTTGCAAAACAAAATCCCGAGATACTGCTTGCAAATTCCTTACCAAAGTGAAAATTAGAACCAATAAAATTAAGGGAATGCTTATTTCCACGCAACTCCCAGCTTGAGGAAAACCATAGCTGAAGAAGGCCAACCCTACTACAGCCACTGTTGGAGCAACTACCACTGGATTTATTAACCTGTAGACCAAAATAAAGTTGGCAAGATATAATTTTTGCCAAATGGAACAATTCTATGAATAATTAAAAGTAAGGGAAGCATATGAGGGCCTTCAAAATATTTCTCGATCAAGGAAATGATCAATGCATTAGCTTCTCTCCAGTTTCTGCCTTAAGCATATCCTTTTTTGGTTACTTACTGTCTCTCTCAGGCATTTTGCATGCATTCTAGCATCCTAAGGAAATCTGGCCACTGCTTGTTCTGAGATGGGTTGCCTAGGACACGTGTAAAAAACATTTTCCAGTAAATTGGTTTCTATCATATTAGAAACACAATGTAGTTCATAAGAGGACCATTTCTTCAATAATGAACTCAAAATCATCTAATCATAAACCTGGTCATGTTCCATAGAGTATAGAAGCTTGGCCAAAAATCATGATTCTTACGATTCAAGATATACAGAATATCATGATAATGAGCTACACTTAACTTTGTGCTTTCTTGCCCAACACCTAAATTTTATTTTGTTGCTTACAGCATTTTGAATTTATTTTAGGTCAATCTCAATCTTCGATTAAAGGCAACATTACAGTAAAATATATCAGTGAATGAAGTGAAGGAACTACAACAGTGTTTACAGTAACACCCTGGAGTGAAAAATTTTCCCAACTGCGAGTAGCACAAATAGAGTCTGTTCATTTATTCGGTGAAAAAATGTGTTATAGATATTGGGTCATATAGAGCTAAAGCTAATTAATCAATCTGTTCTGTCTTTTATTCTTCTAGTTAACTATCTTTGTTCATAGAACAAATTGCAAAACTAATTAGGCACTTCACCTTACTACTTTGTTATTTTCCAAGACTCTTGCCAGCAATGATCCTATCACACTCCTGCTTCCAGATTGCAAGAGGTGGGCACTATTTGCTTCACTATTTAGGAAGCAATAAGAAATTTTCTTTGGAAAGCAAATAATAGCCAGATATACAGACATGGATTACTAGATATTACTTGCTTTTAGGCCCTTCCTGTGTTTCTTAAGTTGTAAAGTCTGAACTAGTTGAAACCAGTTGAGGTGGGCTACAAGGATCTTGTCCACCATTGAATTCCGGTTGTGGGTAATTGACGGTATCATTACCAGTCAACCTAAGGGCCAGTGGATCTCTTTCTATTATTACTAACAAAGCTTTCTTAGGTACTCCACCACTCTATCAAATATTCCTTATGTGTTTCATAGCTGTGGCTAAAAATAACAAGTTTCATGGAGTTTTCTTTTTAATAATGAAAATATAGAAGTTATTGCAGATAGCTCATACAGATTACCTCAGAAGAAGCGACATCAGGCCACTGTATCCCAAAACTGCTTGAAAAACTGAACCAACAAGTATAGCCCCTTGTAGTTCTCTCATTATGTGCTTAAACTTCTGCATTTGATCAAAACAGTGAATGCTTAATCAAACAACACAATGGAGGTGCCATGAATGAAAAACAAGAGGATTCAACTCAAAATCCAAATTAAGTTCGTTGTACCACTTAGTTTCCAGTTTGTACAAAAGAAAAATAAGTATTAGTAAACCACAATATCCATGGGGGTAGACAAACTAAAAAAAGACATTATGCTTTACTTAGCAAATAACAACAAGACTCAGCAAGCCTTGTTGCTAATGGATAAAGATAGCTAAAATCATTGATAAAATCACTGCTCACTTATCAGGTTATTAATTACTTCATTTGATAGCAGATTAATTAGAACAAAAATAAATTATTAAAAGTTCGTGTTAGTTTTACATGAGTCTCCTGTTCCAGTAATGTTATGTCTAGTATGTCTTATTTAGGAGTCCCTATAAAACAGGAACTGCAAGGTGAACCACTAGGTGTATGATTGTAAAACTGAACCACTACCTCATCTACATCATTTTTATCTCTTTGTTGGACTCTTGCAAGATACAGGTGTCAGTTCCATAGAAACTTTCTCGAGTAACGTGCTACAGGTAATGTTTTTCCTTAAGTATCTCTGCTGTGTATGATTGTAAAACTGAACCACTACCACATCTACATCATTTTTATCTCTTTGTTGGACTCTTGCAAGATACAAGTGTCAGTTACATAGAAACTTTCTCGAGTAACGTGCTACAGGTAATGTTTTTCCTTAAGCATCTCTGCTGTCTCTTTAATGCTTCCATGCTAGCTTAAGTTGCAGCATCGATAATCTTGTGCCCCCCTCAACTCATAGGATTGTTTGAATTCTCATTAAATTTCTAGTATTGGGAAGAAACAAATCTAGATGAATAACTTCAATTACTTAACCAAGAGAAAACAAACACCAAACTGGCTCAAACTTCTATTTCAGGCACTATTGTTCTCCTAAACAAAGAAGTACATGAAGAAATGGATCTCATAGTTATGAAGTGGGCAAAAATGACATTAAATTCTACTGATTGCAAGAGTTGACCCCATGCAAGATCATAAAATGGATCTCATAGTTATGACTATCAAAAGAAGTTCAGGCTAATCATTATAAAAGTCTCATGAGTAAGTCTAAACAGGAGTTGCAAGATTGAAGTGAGATGCAATAGGCCAAGTGAAATGTTAATCATCTATGCTTGTTGTTAGATATTCCACAAGGCAAATTTCCTGTAAGAACGCTACTAAAATGAAATTGAAGTTCTTCATTTTTTAAGTGCCCTTGTTCTGTTGAGTTTGAATTGATGGAGTGATCATCCATATAAGTGTTCTGATGGTAACAGAATCATTCTCCATCTATGTTTAAGACAAAATTCATCCACATAAGTCCTATGTGGCTAGCAATAGCTAAAACATTTCAGCTACAGGAGAAAATTCCACAGTGGTAGAGGTTAGTGAGGTAATAGATGATCATGAAAATTACTTGGTTGTCATTTTGTAGTATCATAACCATACTTTTCAAGATAATATCACACTCATGCTGAAAAATAACATTAGACACAAGGTGTTTATTCAATTAACATGTCTACTAATAGATATTACTAGATCTGCATTTTAGCTTGATGATCGTAGCTTCATATGATAGACTTTGCTACACTTTGAGAAAGGTCGTTGGATCAATGACAATCAGTTTAAGTTATATTTTCTTTTTGCAATGGTATCTATCAGTCAAATCTGCAAGTTTTGCATGAAGTCCATGTCTAAGCAATTGATATGAAGAAAGAAATCAACTACGGAATCAGATTCATAGGTAAGGAAAATGTTAATAATATTTACCATGAGATAGGAGAAGCTGAGGACAAAGAAGAATAATTAACAGAACTAGAAACTTACATTTTCACTAAGATTGCGGAACTCTTCAGAATTAATGATTACCAAAGCAGGAGCCAGATAAACAAAGGAGCTTCCTTGGACCAACGGAAGCCTGCTGCCAAAGTAGGAATGCATTATTGTCGTGATACCAGAAACTAATAGCATGGTGGAAATCACAGTAGCAGTCTCCTCCTGCCAGAATTAACTTTCCAGTCTTACTACAAACTTTAGAATTATGCTCAAATGTGGAAACCACTGAAGAAAATTTCTTACATCAGTACCACCCATGGTTGGCACCATGATCAAAGGGATGAACACAAGTGAACCAGCCAATGATAAGTAATGTTGTATGCCATAAAAAATTAGAGGCACTGCAATAAGTATACAGAGTAAGAAATTAACAAATTCAAGAGCATTGGAGATTTGGAAACAAGCACATATTTCTCCTTTTCCTCATAAAACAGGAAAAGAACGACAAAGTAAGTTATGAAAACCATGGATTATATAGCAATTCAGACTTATCAGCATGCAACCAAAATATCAAGATAATTAAGTGGCAAGTAAACAATGTTGGCTTTTGTACTTGTGAAATAAATGCGCGAGGACGATTGATTGTTATATAACACAATGCTGCAAATCATGTCGTTCCGATTCCCTTTCCAGCAGATTTTGAAGTTGTTTATCTCCGTCGGAAGGGACACAGTAGAGCTGAAGAAAAGGCAGGGAAAAACAACAGGGAAAGCGCACTTACCAAGACCAGGGTTTTCGGTCACACCGGCTCGAAACCCCGACGGTGGCTTGTACCCAGAAAGATCCTCAGGCTCTTGCCCATCCGAAAAGAAGTCGATTTCCACTTCCCTCTCATCTTTCCCCGCCTCCTTCCTCGAATCCTCATCAGCTTTAGCGAGAGAAATTGCAGCAGCCCCGTTCCCGTGTCCGTTACCCTCCGGTCCGTCACTCTTAATTCTTAACGGAGTCTCCTCTCCAGCATCTCTCCTCTCATCCTTCAACCCCACCGCCGGTGGCTCGACCCCAACTTTCCTCTTCTCCTTCTCGCTCCTCGCTGCCGGCCCAGCTCCCGGACCCGACACCGTCGGGCCGATCTCGACCCCCCTATTGGTCCTCCCGCGGCCTGCCACTGGCTCGATCTCGGGCTTCCTCGGCACTCCGTCACCTCGGCGGCGGATCCCCCTCTCCAAATCCAGACCTCGGGCGGGGGTCTGCTCGTCGGCGGCGTCCCTGTCGCTGACGACGCTGGCGGTCTCGCCGGAGTGGTTGGGGTTAAAGCCGGTGCGCCTGGCCCAGGACATGAGCTCCCAAGGGTTGTGGTCCTTGTTGGCAAAGAAGGGTTCGATCCGGGGCGGCCAAGGGCCGGGCTTCTGCGGCCGCGCCGGCGGCTTGCCCCCGGGACCTTCCGAGCTCGATCCAGAAGGATCCATGGTCGGACGTGGAGGAGGAGGAATCCGGGATCTGCCAACTCCAACTTGAAGAGGGAGGGAGACAACAATTATGGAAGAAGAGGCGAGGAGTAGAAGGGAAGGAAGCGGAGAGGAGAGGCTGCTTTATTCGCGAGTGGGATAGCAGTGAGGAGGCGGCGGTGAGGTGTCTCTTTCCAAGAAATTATTTCCTTCGATCTTTTCTTCCCTCTCTCTCTCTCTCTCTCTCTCTCTCTCTCTCGTTCGCTCGGCCGTGTCGCTGCTTTGGTGAGGGAAGAGCAGAGCTGGAGGTGAGGAGGTGGGTGGGGGCGTTAATTTATCTGTTTTGGAAGAGTGAGGGAGCGAGTTGGCTTGTTCCGGTAAGAGACGTTCGAAGCCGGTGAGAAAAGCAAGGGCTTGGATCGCCTATCTTATCGCCGACACCGTTTACGAAAACGCAGTCATTTTCTTTCTGGTCCGGCGTTGGGGAATTGGAATTCTGATTCCCTGTTTGGTGGCTCGAGCGAGACAGAGGAGTGAGTTACTGTTCGGGATTCCCATCCGTCGGCCATTAATCTGTGGCTCCAGAAACTTTATTCTTTTATTCGTTCTTTTTAGTTTATTTTCATAATATATATATATATATATATATTTTTTAAATCATCAGTGGTGAACTCCAGGTTTGTTGTGATCCATGCGGTTTGAAAGAAGGACCGTTATGGGCACTGTGACACTGTGGTATACCTGTCAATGTAAATTATTTTAAAAAACATTAAAATTTGTTTTTCCCATTTTTTGCTAAAAAGCTTTTGGACCACTTTAGCCGCAAAAGTCTCGTATCTGTCGTCCTTTTATTTCCACTTTATATGTTGGCAGGCCATCCATTTATAAAATGATAAAATTCCTTTTATTATCGAAAATAAGTTTACAAAAGAATGAATTCTTATTTTCATCCCTTTTTTGCCTCTGTAAATACCTATTTTATTCCTTGTCTTATGGATTGATTCATACGGTGAACAATCCATAGAGTTAATCAGTTCTGATGTTGTGTTTTTAAATTAAGTTACATAAGGTGAATAGTTACAGTATTTTTATATTACGTTATAATATTTTTTATAATATTACTGAAAGTATATTATATAAAAATATTATAATCAATCTGATTATTCGATGGACCAGTTGATAAGAAAAGAAAAAAAATGGCTAGCTGGTTAGAAAATTTTATGCATTATGCAAAAAAAAAAAAAGGTATTGTTAAAAAGTTTTTAAAAAAGAACACTTTCTATGCAAAAACTATATAGAAAAAAAATTATCAAGAATTCGATACTCTTGTTCTCTAAAAGAAAAACGTCTATGTATCGAAACCGAATTGAGTGATATTGGTTCTCCAGTTAAGTCGGTGCAAGAACAAATCGATTATCATATTTTTATTATTAAAATAAGATTTATACTTAAGTCTCAATTCTATTATGGGTTTTGAGGTTTCTTAGGATGGTTTATTTGAGAGTTTTAGTGAATTTGACTTTTTTGTTTTACTCATCCTTATATTTAGGTTTATGTATTTCACAAAATCTTGTAGTATTTGTATTTATTTATTATGCAATAATTACAAAGGATAATTAACAAAAAAGTAAAATTCAAACTTGTGATATATTATCATAATCTTGACCAGATAGATAAATTAGTTAACATCTTCTATAAATAATATAATAATATTCTTATTATTAAACCAAAATAATGTAGTCGGTTTGGTTTAATATTGGACAAATTTGATTGAAAAACTGATCTAACCTAATCGGGTTAGAAAAAATCAGCTTTCTTTTCTGGTAGTGAAATAACATTGATCATTTTGTTAAGAAAGGGCTCTCAAACAAAATGGAAAGGAGGTTTTGATCCCAAATGTGAGGCTTTTTCTCCCCCCTCAAAAAAAAAATAATAATAAATTGCCCAAAGCTCTTTCTTCTTTTTCTTGACCTTCCTATTTTCTCTTTTCCTTTCAAGTGGGTGGTTTAACCCCTAAACGTCATGAGTAAAACGAAAATATGTAAAATATTTCTAATCCTTTGTCATAGCCGTCCTTAATTATATTTTCACTCCTCTAATTAACGTTAAATTAAAATCGCCATGGTATAGTAAGCTAGGCAACAGTGCATCCTTGAGATGATATATTTTTTTTGGGGTCCTATCATAAGTTTAGTTCATACATCATTTTCTGCGTCCTCTTCTAGATGTGATCTTCCTCCAACTCTCCACAGTCCTGGTTGCCTGCGTCTCGTCACCATTCAACATCATGGTCAAAATAAAATTTTGACCTTCATAAACAAGAGAAGACAATGCACATTTTTTTTAAGCAGTGAATTCACAGATTACTTCAATTTCCAATTAATTAAGGGATAAACTAAAATAAAATAGCAACGTCCAAATGAGTTCCTTAGTATACTACTATAGGCATGTTTTACCCACAAAAACAAATTTTAACTCTAACTTGATGTTAAATGAATCAGATTCAACTTAACTTTCGGGTCCAATAAGTAGAGCAAGCGAGAATGACCTAATGTCACTTCGCAAAGAATTAAATAGCATAGACAAATCCAAAATATGTGCTAATCATTCACAAGGTCAACTTTCGGGTCCAATAAGTAGAGCAAGGGAGAATGACTTAATGTCACTTCACAAAGAATTAAATAACATAGACAAATCCAAAATCTGTGCTAATCATTCACAAGGTCATATTTAGATAGATATAAGGTGTCATTAAGATCCTTTTATATATATATATATAT
>LVTN01000427.1:43976-67023 GCA_001649415.1 Musa itinerans | reverse complement strand
CGGCACTAAGAGGGGGGGTGAATTAGTGTAGTGGTAAAAATTACGTCTTCAAAAACTTCATTACAATAAAATCGGTTTCCGACGAAAATTATTTCGTAAATATCTTAACTTAAAAGCATATTCGTAAACATATTGAAAGTAGTAAGGAGGAGAGGCAATTTGCTATAAAAGAAAGTTGCTCAAAGTAAATGCAAATCGAGTTTTAGAGTGGTTTGGTCGTCGTGACCTATATCCACTTTGCCGATTCCTCTTCCATCGAGGCCACCGACATCCACTATTGATCTTCCTTTAATAGGCGAAGATCAACCTCCTACTTACACCTCTCTTCTCCTTTTACGGGATGAGGGAACTAAACTTTCTAAGGTTTACAACTTTAGAATTACAGAGTTTTGCTCAATATTTCTTGCTTATCCATGCAGGAATAGCTGGGTATTTATAGGCCCCAAATGGATTCAAATTTGGAGCCAAAAATTTAAACCCCTGAAATTTCAAGGTACGGGCGGTACCACCGCCTGCATCGGCGGTACCACCGCCCAGTCTGGCGGTACCACCACCTAGAAGACTATGTCTGGATCGTACCACCACCCAAACTGGCGGTACCACCGCCTGACACAGTCTCAGAGACTGTCACGACGATTTCACTTATTTGGTCACTGTTTAGGCCCTTCTCTTGGTCCAACATAGCCCAAACTTGGCCCAATTGTCCTTTAATTAGGTTGGCCCAATTCTAATTCTAATTATATTCTAACTATGAATTTTAAGACATTTACTAAGCTAAACAAAGTCCGTAAGTCTAGGTTTCTTCCGACGAGCTTCCGGATATCTTTCGGCGAACTTCCAACGATCTCTCGGCAATGTTCCAGCGGACTCTTGGCAAGCTCTTGGACTTCACAATGATCTTCTTGGTGAGTTTCGACGAGCTTCTTTAGCAAGCTCCGGGACTTCTCGGTCAATTTCGATAAAATTTTCGATAAACGTTCGGACTTCCGATGAACTCTCGAACTCCCAACGAAATCACATTCTTGACTCTGGGACTTCATTTTGCTTTATGTCTTGCTATCATAGTTAATCCTACACATGTAAAAACATACTTTGATCTAGACAATTATTACTAAGCATGAATCATGTTATCCGGCATGTCGTTGGTCCATCGACGCTTCGTCCGATTCTTCGACGCATCGTCCTCTCTTGTGGCTTATTGCCCAATCGGCCAGTTGACCTCCGTAACTCTGATATCCTTGGTGTAATTTTTGCTCTTCTTGGCCCGATACCTGAATCCATGGCCCGAAGCCTTCTGTCGATATGTCAACCGATCCTCCGGCCCGACGTCCAATCTTCTGACACATTTTCCTCTGACCCTACATGATTCTTTCTGCTTTAATTGTCTCTCCCTGATCGAAGCATCCTGCGTCACTCAAAATATAGATCAAATCATAAATACTTATCAATTGATTTCATCATCAAAATTCGAGATTCAACACTTTCCACTTGTATCAAATTACCATTCTCATCGATTACACTACTCATGTAATAGTAGGTGCACGATAATCAATCGTGATTATTGTTCAACTGTCATTTATTGGATAAGATCATATGACGATGACAGGTGACCTACGTGTCGGTTAGGGATTGCTTATGTGTCGGTTGAGTGTCACTAACATGTCGGCCATGTGTCGCCTATGGGTCGACCACGTGGATTACATCTATGAGACTTCGATGACTATTATACCCTTAATATGAAGTTGTAGAAAAGAAAACTCAATGTTGATTTGTTAGTCAAGTGGAGGCAATATGTTGGAATAAGGTTGACACATCACTACGTAAGACTAACGTGTTAGCCATGTCATTTTTACCATAACACATGACCCTACTTCCCGAGTTGAGTGTAGTGAAATTTGGTCGAAAAATACTATTCTGTTGGCATCCGTTTTCAACATTATAATGGGTGCACGATATGTCGACACTGCTAGGAATAATGGCATATGATGGGCTGACATGGTCAAGCACGGTGGCACACGATGGGTTGACAAAGTTGGGTGTGGTGGCGCATGATAGGTCGACATGACCGGGCACAATGGTGCATGATGAGCCGACATGATCGAGAGTGGTGGTGCACAATACGATAGCCATTTCTTGGTTGGTGGGATAATCCAAATGATCTTACCATGATTTGACAACCAATCATGCACCATAACTACTTACAGTTTTGTTGATGTAACTAAATCCTACACCTCCTAGTAGTGGTTGCATGGCTCATCGTGGATTCGATAAGATAGTAATGATGATCCAAATAACCCTCATGTCACTCGGATTATACCATGTATCCACAGATGTTTAGATAGTGTCATGTCCCTTCCTCTCTTTGAGGTGCTCGAAAGGTGAGCAGACAGTTGAGTAGTGGAAGCATTAGGCTTGGCCCATATAAATAATAACCTATAGCAACAACACATGTTCAAATCTATTTATAAGTTGGTTCTCCTTGGACATCAAAGTCGATGCTAAAAACCTTGATAAATGTAGGTTTGAAATGTCATCTTCATCCTCCTCTAATTTCAATTCCTTGGCTCAGATAAGACACTAATCCCATCAATGTCCTTGATGTTGATGATGGAATTTCACCCTTGGAAGGAGCTGAGCCAATTATGCCAATGGAGGCTATCCCTTCAAAGGTGAATCCATCCTGCAATGTGACTCTACCACCTTTGGTAATCCCTTAACTTGGACTCAGGTTTAGAGGCTTCCGACTTGGAGATTCTCTTGGAAAGTTATCATATATCGGTTGAGTTCGAGCTGGTGCCTACTCGATCGGGTGGTCGGCCTTATGAGTTGTGTCATATGTTTTGCATGTCCTCGGACGTGCTAGAGGCAAGACTTCACTTCCCAATTCACCCATTTTTTATAGAGGTTTTAAGCTTCTAGAAGTTCTCTCCTATCTAGATGACATCAAATTTATAACGCTTTCTTATGGTGTTTGTTGGGGAATGTGGAAGGATTCATATTACCCCGATGCTAACCCTTTTATTTGCTTGCTATAGCCAATGCTTCAGAGGGTTGGCATACTTTCTCTCTACCCAACCCAAATGTCAGGTTCATGGGGCTTCCTATAAGGGTTAGAAGAAAATATACTTTTTTATTCTTTTGTGAAACGAATAACCAATCGTCTTAAATTGGTCCACCCATAAATTTTCCAATGCGACTTCAAGGTTGCATTGGTAGGAAAAAGAGCTATTTAGAATAATTACTCTAACCTCATTCAAGTCTACTACCATCCTTCAAACGAGTGAGTAGTGGCTTTTTATAGTGGGACTCAACCTTACTCCTTAGGGTAAGCCATTGATAACTCTGCCAGCATGACTTTTTTTTTAATATTGTTGACCTTTAGTCTTCCTTTTATAGACATTGATATCTAAGGAAGTATCTTAAAATTTATTGTTCGTCGATGCGATGGATGCTCCAAGTCAGCAATCTCTCAAGGATGCAAGTTGTCAAGGGCCCATAGAGAAGAAGAGGTCGATCGAGAACCCATTGACTAGTTGCTAAAGGGAGGAGGGCATTAGACACTTATTGTGGGCAAAAGCAACCTCCACCTCCCCCAAGCTAATGAAGGCATGAGGAGGAAGCCGAATGATCTAGGGGCTCTTGAAGATTTGACTCCCCCTACTTTAGGGGTCATCACACGAAACCCACTAAGAAGAGCCCCAATAAGAGGAACTATGTGAAGGGAGGAAGTAGCAACTACAGTAACAAGCAGTTCCCATTGACTTAGGAACAAGACCTTTGACCGCTTATGATGGCTTATCATCCATATTTGTGTTAGAGTTTCTATTGACCTAATGGAATTACTATCAATTTGTGTCGGTAATGGGTTAATCGTTGGAGGATGATGGATGCATCTATACCTCAAATTAGCATGTGACACATGCTAGTTGGCCATGAGAGGTTCAAAGGGAGACCATCTCTTGGAACTAGTGTCTGTTGCACTCGACCCTAGCCAAGGGCCTTTATTTAAGGCCCATTGAGGACCTCCTTTCGGAAGAGCATAACAAGTTGGCCATGGTAAATATCTACCTTCTTCCAATCTATTTGTTGGTTCAAACTTTGTCTAACTCAAGCTTATTGCATGCAACATCAACAACTTATGACCTCCATCCTTGATCACACTAGAGACTCGATGGTTATCTTGGGGAATCTTCTTCAAGAAGTTAAACTTCTCAAGGAGCAAGATGGTATGGTCATCAAGAAGTCTCAGGTGGAGGATGAGTCAACCTAACTCCGAGCTCAAATGGGGGAGATGTAACAGAAGTTCCAAGTGGACACAATCGATTTGTGATAGTGAGAAGAGATGACGCGATGAGAGGGAGGAGGCAAAGGTGAAGGCTACCCAGGAGTATCATTGAAAGCTAGATGTTGAAGCAAAGGTCAAGCGTCATAGGTAGGAGAACTCAGCCTTAAAGATAGAAGTCAATTACCTCTGATGTGACAAGGAGACTATGACTCAAACTCTAGAGGATGTCAACAAACACGAGGTAGAGGTGGAGGCTTGTAATGTGGCAAAGTATAAGACTTCTAAGGGCTTCAAAAGGAGACTAGATTTGTTGGAACATAATTCCTTTGCCTTCAGCTATAACCTTATAATTTCTCGAGCCAAGCATGACTACAACATCGAGCTCCCCAAAGATCCTATCGACTCATACCCCACCAATAACAAGGTTGTCATGGTTAGCTTTGATGGTATCGATGACCAAAGCGAGACAACTTCTTACGTGGAGGGAGGTGCTATTGAAGTCAGTATCGACGAAGGCGATTCTATTTGAGATGGATGAGCAGGACTCAGAGGTTGCCAAAACCCTAACAATTGAGGAACCTAGGCCACCCAAAGAAGCCATAATTGCCAAGGCTCTCGAGCAGTTGGTCGATCCTCCAATTGTCAACCCACCCCCCAAGGATAATATTGTAAAAATATTAGAGGGGTAGAGGGGTTGGCTCAGCAACCTTTTCTTAACTTTTTTTTTTCTTTTTTCATGTGGGATGCTTATTTTGACATCTAAGATTTCTCAAGGATAGTGTAATGACTTTTATAAATGAAATTTTTTTTTTTGAATTAAGTATCTTTACAAATTTTATTGTAATCACAAATGAATATATAAATTTAAGGCTAATATTTCTTAAGATGTGAGATGTGCCATGCTCTAGGGATGTCTAACCAACCAATGGTCCGAAGTTAGTAAGTCAATGCCAATTTGCCTTTGGCATGGGTCAGGTTGCTAACTTTGGCCCAAGTCTCCTTCCTTCAACTGACGAGGGTGAACCCTTATGTTGAAGGTTTTAGCCATAGATCATTTGTAGGCTAAGTTTTTTAGATGGACTTGGGCCCTAAGTTCATTGATCAGGTCTAAGTTAGTCTTGAGTCCAACCTCCATGCCCTCCTTGAAAAAATGTTGGGTTCAAAAGATCAACAGGATTAACTTGATTGGGAGTACAACTTTTGTTCGTAGGCAAGGTAGAACGGTGATTCCCCTATAGAGGCCTTCAAGATGGTTTGGTATCTTTATAGGATACTCGGGAGTTTGTCCACCCATAAGACCTTGGCACTTGAGACCCTCTTTTTCAAGCCTTCAAGTATAGCCCAATAGGTGACTGCGGCTTGGACATTGGTATGGGGGTGTGCTACCTAGTTAAACTTTAGTTGGATCCCTAAGGAAATATAAAATTCTATTAACTTGGTATTATTGAATTGTATCTCATTATCAGTGATTAGTGCTTGGGGGACTCCAAATAAGAAGATTATATTCTTTCAGATGAAGCCCTTGATATGCTTCTCTATAATTTAGGTCAAAGATTCAGCTTCAACCCACTTGGTGAAATAATATACTCTTATAATCAAATATTTTCTTTGTTACGAGGCTAAAGGAAAATGTTTCAAAATGTCTAATTCCCATTATGCGAAGGGCTAAGCTCTATCAAGGGGAGTTAGCTTAACTATCAGAAGCTTTTGTATTCAGGCATGGAGTTGATGCCTATCACAATGTTAGACATAATTTGCAGCATCTTGCTTGATGGTTGACCAGTAGTAACCTTGCTAAAAAATTTTAAAAGCAAGGGAGCTTGCCCCAATATTCCCCCTCACATACTCCCTCATGGGTCTTGGATAGCACTTGGGAGGCCTAAGAGTGTTCAAATCAAATTGGAAAACCAAAATGAACATAAATTGAACCATTTTGGTTTGCACCAATTCATCAATAATTTATATTTAAAGATTATAAATGATTTCATTTTGGAAGGATACTTTTTTTTATTTTATTAATCGATTAAAACCGAACCCAACTAGTTGTAAAAGCTAAAGTTTTTTAAGTTCATAATTTCATCTTTGTAATTGTGTCATTAAGATGGCTAACTTCAATGTTGGTTGGGGCATCTGGATTAATAAGTTGCATTCATCATGTATCATTGCTTTTACTCTTCTTGAAGCTTGATGATGTCAATATAAGATTGTAATAGACTAATCTACTTTAATGAAAGAAGACCCTCAGTTGTTATGCTCTCCACTTTCTTGGAGGTTGTTGTTAGAAGTTTTATCTATGTTGTCTTATTGTTGAATTTTTTCTTCCTTTTATATTTAATATTATTTAGATTTTTTAGAATGATATTTATGATATAAATTTTTTTTAAGAATGTCCATCCAATTATATCATGTCAACTCCACATAGTGACATGTCAACCTTATCCCAACATAGTAGCTCCACTTAGTCGACGAACCAATATTGAGTGTCCACTTCTACAACTTCGTATGAAGGATATAATGTCCATCTGAGTCTAATGAATCCAGTCTATGTGGTCAACCCATAGACAACATATGACTAACTCATATGCGACGAGTAACCGACATATTAGCAACACCCAATCGACACATAAGTGATGCCGAGTCGACACGTAAGTCACCGATCACCACCTCATGGCCTCATCTGACGAATGACAATTGGACAATGGTCATTGCCAACCATTGCCCACCTACTATTACACAAGAGGCATAATTGATGGGAATGATAGTTCACACATGTGAAAAGCAATTATGCTCGAATCTTCTATCTTATTACTGCACGAGCTATGCAATAAGTAAACATAATAAACCTAGATCTCTATTATAAAAAGGGGATACCCAAGTAACCTAGATCTCTACTATAAAAAGGGGACACCCAAGTACATCTGGACATAGAATTACTCTCAAGTTAGACTTGAGCTTTGGTGGAGCATTACCGGGAGTACCCTTGATGCAGTTTTTTGCAAGAGTTGGATCATTTAAGGAGTAGCTTGCCTTGACATTAGTTTCGAAAAAGGACTTAGTTGGATCTAGCATGGTTTCAAGCTTTGACAACCAAATTTAACACTAATAGATTGGCATTAGAAGGAGGGCCTCCACGATGCCTTAGGGTAATCTCTTTGGACTATCTCAAATGAACCTTAAGGACCGAGGTCTGAATGGTCCGGTCCTAATACCTCTCGAATCCTCTTGTACCGACTCCCCTCATCAGGGACTCAACTTGTTAGCTGGTCCGACTCCACCATATACAATCCCTAACTCCTGCATTTTCCATCAATTCTTCCCAAATTTGGCTCTCAACCAACTCCAATTCCAACCATCTCCATGGCTTCCTCCAATAACAATATTTGTGTTGATTGAGACTTGGCATAGCTTGATCTAGCAAGTGTAAGTCATATTGAGAATAGTCCAAACCCTCGCTCCAAACTTACCACAACTCACCTAAGTTGGCATAACAAACACAACTGGCCTCACTAACTCTAACATTCCAAGCTCTTGTTCCACCCTTTGTGCTTGTCTTTAGCTTGGCAACTGAGTCTCGCCCAACTTATGCACCACCAAAAAGGTGTTCGCCTCCACTAGTCCAAAATCTCATTATACTATTAGAGCTAGAGTTAGAGGATCCTATAGGGAAATCTAGGGATGATATCACATGCGCAGTAGAAGAACATAAAAATAAAATCTCAAATTTTCCAAAGATGTGTTCGTTGTTGTGCGAATATTGGTGCGCAAAATCCGCAAAACTAAAAACCACACATAAGATAGTTGTGTTACCTAGGGAGATCGTATATCCCCGAATCCCTATAGATCTGTAGGAGAGGATGATAGAGGTTAAGTGTCCTCCTCACTAGCGGTGATCTACACAATAGGGCTACGACGATGCTCCTCAAATCTCCAAGCCTACTATCTAAGGAGGAGAAGGAGAGAGGAGAATAGGAGATGACAATCAAGAGAATCTCTAGCATATGAACCTTTGGTTCCCTCTTATTTATAGAGGCCCCTTGTCAACTTAACCCTAATGGATCATATCATATTGGGTATTGGATCTCCATCCAATTATCCAAGTCTTTTAGATTAGTGGATCTCTATCCAATAATCTCTCATTGGCTCTTATTGGATATCCAATAAGATAGGAGCTCCGACGGATATCTTATATTCGAACCTCTACTCGTTGCAGCGCCTACTATAAGTGTGTGACCCTCTAGGCAATATCGAGCTGACCGTGAGTCATACTTGTCAGAACTCATTTTGGCTTAGTGAATTATTATCTCATAATAATTCACTCGACTCATCGATTGTAGATGTACTATGCCACTACGTCGTAGTCCCTAGACGATACAAGGGAATCCAATCATCTGGACCTATCTATCCTCAATTACCATGTATCTATAGTCCTTCATCCATCTAACACCCTAGAGATTGCATACCAGACAAGGTACTGTCAGGCCCATACAGTTTCTACTCGAGTCTTGCTCTAATCGGATTCTCCCGGAGAATTCTTTCTCTCTCAATCCGAATGATCATGGCTAGGGATTTGTTTGAGCAAAAACACATGAAATATTTCTCTCATGATACTAAGAGTAGATAATCCTCTATCGACATTCAATAGCTCTCATAAGGTTGGCTACCAATCCCGATGACTGGCTATATTAGATTTGGAACATCCAGACCTATTAGTCTGGTATCAAAGAGTGGAGTACTCATATATGACATCCTTGGTATCTTAAGTATAAGGACTAGATACACCACTGAGACGACGAAATCGTTGTCTGATAATAAGACATCATCAACTATCCAATATTCTATGAGCGGATCAATCAGTGAACTCATTCTCCAATGAGCACCTACACTATATCCCTAGTGTCCCCACACGAGCAGCTATGAGATCAGCTGCATCCATCATATGGACAGATATATAGTACATTAATCTGTCTGATTATCTCGATTTCTCTCTCGAGTAACCTATGACCGAGATTATTTAGGATATGTGTTTAAAGGCGAATCGGTCTCATTATCATGATCTCAATACGATCCGATTCCCATTATGTAAATCATGGACATCATAATATATTTATGTAATAAGCAATATAAAGTGATAAAATACCAAATAATAATAATAAGTAAAAAGATTACGTGTCAAGTCATACTTGTCATCACTTACGTGATTATCTTACAGGATACCTATGACTAACAATTCCCAACTAGTTAGTCACCCAATTAATTAATCTCCTAATTAAGGTTTGAGATCATCTCAATGAAATGGACCGACAGTTAGAAAATATTTGAAAATAAATAAAACAAAGAAAAGAGTAAGAGGTGGATTCGCACTTACGATCCCCATTTATAAAGAAAATCAATAAGGAGCCAATGCCTCAAGGATTTCGGCACCCCCATCAGATACTTATGACAAGTTTAATCCCACGAAGCACATAACAATATTTACATCATAAATGATGCTTTACGGGACTATCAACTCCTTCGTGTGCCAATAGATTGTCAAGATTTTAAGAGGATAACAACATTTACATCATAAATGATGCTTTCAGCTTGGTTTGCTAAATTATGACTAGAGTCTTTCTTGGATAACAGCTTTATCAGCTATTGACTTTCAAATAAGCCCATCATCTCATGGCCATTGGCTAAGAGGAGAAAGTTGATTTTTTCAAAACAAATTTTAAAGATTTTTTTTTTTTTCCGTAGATAGTCTTTTTTGTCTCAATTTATGGTTTTATCGTTGTACTAGTCAGCTTTTTGTTCCCGCTCAAACCAGAAACTATACACCACTGATCCAACTTAGATAAGACCCTTTTTTTTTTCCCTCTCTTACTATACTGATATATCAACAAATGGATGGTATGGAACTACAATCATATGTCTAAAAAATTTTCATTCATATATGTGAAATAATTTAATTTAATAAATATATAAGAAAGAATTTACCAATACGTATATCCTTATCAGTATATTTGGTGTCTTTTTATAATAAGCCCCAAATGATAGGGTTGAAATTAACTGAAAATGATTTTTTTTCCTATTTATTACACATTTTTTATAAAAATGATTCAATAGATTATTTCACATAATCTTTTATAAAATATGTAATTTCTCCTTTGTTGGAAAAATTCATTAAAATACATACAATTTATATAAAATACCTATTAAATATAAAAAATTATTATTACAGGTAGTTTAATACAAAAAACTTTCATACTACTTGGCATAACATTTCATGTTACACTTTGGAAAATCAACTAAGGTGATACAAATCATTAGAAGATTGGTTTTTAGGAACCAATTTGCTGAGAATACTGTCGAGCATTGATTGTGAAGATATTGTCGAGAGAGCTTCCAAAAGGAGATGTTGTCAATGAACACCTTGTTGGCACTTCTTCACTATGGCCACTAGGACTGTTCAAACTAATTCAAACCAAACTAGACGGAATCAAATTATTTTTTCAATTTAGATCGGTTAAAATAAAATAATTTGAATTGGAACTGATTTGGAGCATCTTAGCTAAATTGATTCAAAACAAATTAATCCAATTTGATTAACTAGTTTATAATTTTTAATAATTTATAAAATATATTTTTTTACAATGAAGGTTTAATTTAATTGACTCGAATTAGAATCTTAGTCCAATTCGGTGACACAATAAGATTTATGGAATTGAACACATGTCATTTGTAAAGTTAGTTAGATTTTTGGATTGGTTTTATTAATCGATTTGAGCCGATTAATGGCTTAAGATGGTAAACTCAATTAGATTATTTTTTTAGATTAAAACTGATTTAATTTGATTAGAACGGATTAACTGAACCAAAGAATGATATCCTCAAATTAGAACCATTCATAACTTCAAAAACGAATCATTAGTGAACCAATTCGGATCGAGTTGATTTTAAATTGGTTTGGACCAATTTTAATTTAGTTCAATTCAGATTCACGATTTGAACACCACTAGTGGCCACTTTGTGTTGAGGGAAGAGATGGAAGACAGATAAAAGATGCTAAGGTGAATAGTATACACGAAGGCATTAATATAGCTTCGAGAGAGAATATCACGTCAAATTGGAAGAGAAGACCACACATTATTGTGATTTTTTTTTTTTTTTAGGGTTAGGTTGATTATTTTCCCGGTTTCACCCGAACCGTTACCTTCATGCCTAATTCAATGATATTTTCGATTTTTTTAGATAAAAAGCTCTTTGTGAGAATAAGTGAATAAGCGACTGCTCTATGGCAAAAAAAACAGATCTTTAAGGGTTTTTAAGAAAATCATCCTCTCTCTCTCTCTCTATCTCTCTCTCTCTTTATATATATATATATATATATATATATATATATAAGAACACTTACCTCAACTCACGAAGCTATATATATATATATATATATCCGACATAAACCCAGCGGTGCCACGACGCAGCATCAGTAATCAATGATGAAGTTGCACAAAACTAACACGTAAAAACAAGCCATGCATGCAGCTGTAAGATGATTGAAACCGAGCAAGCTGATAATGACTCCATATGCGGTTTGGCTTCCTGTGATCCATCAGAACTGTTGCCAGCTAAAAAGCCTCACCCACTGGTTTCATCATTCACATGGATTACTTTGGCATCATTCTCCCTCCTCCCTTTCCTCCTTGTCTATATATTCTCCTAACCCTAACCCTAAACTCCATCACAAGCACTGATCATTAGCAGTATCGGTATCAGTTCATTTAGGTGCAGACTGCAGCAGCAGCAGCCATGGCGTCCAAAGCCTCAGCATCAGTTGCCCTCTTCCTCACTCTCAATCTCCTCTTCTTCGCGCTCACCAGTGCTTGTGACACCGGTTGCCCCAAGCCCACCCCGAGCCCTTCCCACGGCAAGTGCCCCGTCGACGCCCTCAAGCTCTCCGCCTGCGGCAACGTGCTTAATGGCCTGATCAAGTTCGGGGTGGGCAAGTTTCCGAAGCAGCCGTGCGAGTGCTGCACGCTGCTTGACGGCCTCGTCGACCTCGAGGCAGCTGTGTGCCTTTGCACTGCGCTCAAGGCCAACGTCCTCGGTGTCCATCTCGACCTCCCCATCAACCTCAGCCTCCTCCTCAACTACTGCGGCAAGAAGGCCCCCGCTGAGTTCGAGTGCCCTTGATCTCCATCGTCGAACCCCTTTCCCGTGTTGTGCTACGTACCTTCATGTTCTTTACTTGATTGGGTTCTTCCTCGATTTGCTTTTGATGTCGAGCAGCAGGACGAGAGTGTAAGTGATGTCTGACAAGGTGTTGGTGTGCAGTACTGTCCTTGAAGCTTGCTGCAATGTACCAGTTATTCTTTCTTAATTCAAAGCTTGTTGAATTGTGTGATATATCATGAGACTATTGATTCAATATGAAATTTCCGCTTATATATATATGATGCTCCGTCTGCATTGCACATGCTCCGTCGGAATCATGCAATGACAACAAATATTTGATTAAGACAAATATTATCAGTTGGAATTGTGATTCAATATCATATAATACATCCAAGATCTCGTTATTATTATTATTATTATTATTATTATTATTATTAAGACAGATGTTATGTAGATGACAACCTAATATTTAAAAGGGAAGGACGAGACATGTCAGTTTCACACTTGTCCATACCTTATATATACAAGTTAAAATCATATGAGATGCACATGAGGAGGATTAAAATCATATAATCCTCTAAAGATGTAATTCATAATACAAGCCAAAGAAAGTATTATGTAAAACTTGATTCCATAGATAAACATTTTCTCTTTAGAGGATTATATTAATATCTGAATCTGATATTCCAAACCTATTTTCCATATATTTAAAAATTCATAGTAGAAACGGTCAATATATTTATGCAATTTTTAAGTCATAATCCAAAACAGAATGTGTTTTTCCTCTCTCATAAATCGAGGATTCTGATTCTAGTTTCCAGCTATTATATTGCTTTGGATTGTTTTCTTCATAAATGTTAGGCTCATTAGAAGGACAAGTTTATGTACGCTGCCATTAGTTTCAGTACAATCGTCATTCATCAACTATTACATAGTAATGCTGCACAATTTGCTGGAATAACTTCGACCTTGAGGGCATTAGAGACGATCACCAGACACCTGCACTGCTTTCGAAAGACATCTGCATTGACATTGCTGTGTAATATTGTATGAGGTTAAGCATTATATATCAGCATTCTTCCAATGCTGTGGTTTGAATAATGAGGAAATATAGTGTGATCCATATGGAATCACTATTGCTGAAGTAAATGTATTTTTGTTAATGGCCAGTCTCGGTGCCGAGGGTATTAAGCGTGAGGTCGCCTTCTTCCTTTATTGCCTGAATCATTGGAACTGCCTCAGTTCATCTTACAGCAGATTATTCTCGTCCTAGTTGTAAAACATGGATAAAAAAAAGGTAATTCTGATGCACAAAAACCTAATGCTTTCACTCGACAAGTACTGAACATAGAAGCTAAAAGCTGATCTTTTTAACCTGGCTTCCTTCTACACTGCCATGAGCCTCACATGTAGAAGGTCTTCTCCTGCAAATGTAACAGCAAAGTTCTGATGATGTTGTGTTTGTGCACTTTGGATTCTTTTTGACATATTGAGACACGCGAGTACTCTGAATTATACTATGTTAGAGCATTAAAGGGAAAAATGACGTTACCTTTTATTTCTTTCCCTTTGAGAGTCAACGCTCCACTCGTGATTTCTTTACTCACGCACGCGTGATGCATTGATTGATTGATGGCCCTTTTAGGCGGCACATTCTTTAGCTACCACGTGTCATCCTTTGATTGACTAGAAAATATATAAATATTCTTTTTTTTTCCCATAACTTTTCGATACAATTTAATTCTATTTCTTTCTCACCTCTCTTTTAAGCTGTATCTTCCATTCTTCTATTTGATTATACTATTCTTGATTCTCTGTATGCTGGAGAATTTATATCCTGATTATATCTTAAGTAATTTTCTTTTGTAAACACTAACACGAGATGGAGGGAATAAATTTAGATTGTTAAAAGAGAAATAATAATAATTAATTTACACAAAATAACTTGATTATGTGATTCTTTCTTTTGGATTTCAAATCAATGAATATGAAAATTATCTTTACTATAAGAACATAGAAAATAAATTCATTCTACTTTACCTTCATATTTATGATATACTGAATTTAGCTTTTGATATAAATCTGAGCATTGATATTAAAATTTTTCTATCTCATCATTTTGATATAAAGGATCTAGGAGAGGCAGATATTATTCTAGGAATAAAATTTCTAAAAAATTTTTAAGTCTATATCTTTATCTCAATCATATTACACTCAGAAGATCTTAAATTTTTTTTGATTGGTTGAGTTTTCATCTATTTTCACTTCTTATGATCCAAATACTAATATATTTAAAATTACTAGTGACCTTGTAGATTAAGGCATTCTCATATCATTGGATCACTTTTTTACTTGTCAAATAAAATTTGACCTCATATCTCTTATGTTATTTCTAGACTTTGTAAATATACTTATAATACTAGTTTAGCTAATGACATACCTTTGAATGAGTTTTAGATATATTAAGAGTACTTTAGATTATGAACTTAACTTTATAGGGTATCATTTTGTGATACTAATTGAATTTCTGATTCTTTAGATATTAAACCTACTTTAGATTATGAATGTACTACTTTTACTCTTAGTGATAGTGTTATATCATGACAATCTTCCAAATAGACCATAATTGTCATGAGCACCGTAACTGAGCTTATAACACTTGAGACCACTAATATTGAAGCTGAATAACTTAAAAATCTAATTCCCTCTCTTCCAATAATCCCTAAATTATTCCTCCTATTTTTCATTCATTGTGACTACAATAGATTTTTGTAAAAGATAACTAATAATCACTAAGATGAGTAGACATAAAAATCAGAGAAAATTCAATTAGATGGCTAGATTCTCACTCTTTTATTTTTGTTTTTCATATTAAAACTAATAATAATATAGTTGTTTCTCTTACTAAATATGACTAAGATCCTAATATTATTGAGGGGGATGAATCTTAGCATAGATAGAACCTTCCAATGATAGGAACCCAATCTCTATGATAGGAGATCCCTTAAAGTAGGTTCAATGTGATAATAACAAACTGATTAGTTTAGCACTTCGAGATAGAAACATATGAAATTTATCTCCAACCTCATCTCTATAATGATTAATGCTCATATATAGAGGTATAAGAAAATCATAACTCTAAAGAGAATCGAGACAATATTTGTCATGAGATGTGGCTGTACACACATTCTTAATAGAGATGTGGACAAATCTTAGATTCTCTCATGAATAAGTAAGATATACACATTCAGGGTACTCATGAATGTGCAAACTTATAATAACATATTTTATATTGTGTGTGAGTTAGTTGAAGTTTGGATAAAAAAGCATAGCTAAAAACCTGATTCACTTTGTTTCCTTTGTATAAATAATTCACTAAATGAGTTTAGTCTTTTATAAAATATTTTGTTGATCATACAATAAAAACAAATACCAGTATAAATTTTTATTTTGTTCTTTATTTTATTATTTATATTTATTTTTAAGTAATTTATTATTTTGTAGGGATTGTTAAAGCATTAAATGAGAAAATTATAAATTATATGTTTACTCTCACTTTTTACCATTTTCTTTTCAAAAATAATGGAATGTGTATACTTTTTATTATTTTGCCTTTAAGAGTAATGTCTTATGTGCATTGATTGTTTGGCATTTTAGCTCATTATCGCCATGCACTCGTACGTTGCCATATGTCAATCCTTGATTGGCTAGAAAATATTTAAATACTCTCTTTTTCACATCTTCTCAACACAACTCAATTCTATTATAGCTACCCCTTTCATTCTTTTATTTGATTCTATCATACACTTAGGATAGCAATTATACACTTCTAGTTTATTTTATTTTGTGATATGTTATCTATTTTTATTTGAATCGAAGGTCAAATATTATTATTCTTGTTTTAACATACTTTGTACACGTTTTTTTTTTTGTTGATTAAAGAAAGAATTTAAAAGAAACAGAGCTCGCTATATTTGATGTTGAAGTTACGATGCGTGGTCTTAGCCTTTAAAAGAGAGCATTATGATTATTGGAGTAGTCGTGTGCCAACTCTATTCTATCTCTCAAGATTTTGGGATGTGGTTGAAGATTTGTATAAGAACCATCATAAAATCAAGAGAGAGGATAAAGAAGAATGGATAACAACAAAACAAAAGTAACACAATGAAAATATTAAGAGGGTCAAAGGTACTCTTTGATATATTCAACAATGAGTGAGTAGATCCATCTATGTACCAATTTTCAATATGAAATATCTTGAAAGAAGGGTTTCAAGGAAATAACAACGTGATCTCTATAAAGCTACAATTAGTTTGGAGAGAGCTTGACAACATGACAATAAAGGAATGTTAAGGTATTCAAGAGTTTCTTACCAAAGTCATTGAAATTATCAATCGAATTAGATGTCTTGAGATATTTTTGAAGATAAAAATAATTATTTGCAAAGTTCTTACATGTCTTCCTACTAAGTATGACGATGTTGTAACAGCAACAGAAATCAAAGAATCTATCTACTTTTTCTTTTCCTGAATTGATGAGTTTTCTTCAATACATGAGGAAAGAATGAACAAATCTTGTGCAAGCATTTCAGTCCAAATTGAATATTTCGGAGAAGAATCCAAAATAAAACTTCAAAAAAGGAATTGGACAAGACAACCAAAGTTGTCAAAAGAAATAATATTAGAAGGAAAAAAAAAAAAGAGATTCAAATTCAGGTTGCAGAATTTGTAGAAAGACCAATCATGAATCAAAAGATTACAAAGTCAAATGCAAGAGGAGAAGAATTCTCAACCATTCTAAAACAGATTATTAGTATTAATAGAAGAATAGAAAGGAAAAAAATCCAACTTCACTAAAAATGAAACTAAACGAACTCTTCGCTTCTATATATGTTCAACAAGAATCACAAAACATATTGTATTTGGGCAGTGGTTACTTCAATCATATGATAGTGAATCAAGAGATTTTTATTAACCCTGATCACAACTTTACTTCTCAAGTGAAACTTGAAGATCGAAAGCAAGTTTTGAAGGCAAAGAAACCATTGTTGTTTGATAAAACTTTTATAAGTGATTGGTCAACTCTTAATCTTTTAAGCATTGGCATAATCTTTTAAGAATTGGTCAAATCTTACACAAAAAAGACTATTATGTTATATTCAATAATGGTTGATATAACATTTTTTATAAGAAAAATAATTCTACTTTAGCAACTGTTTCTATAAGTTCAAACAGATTTTCCCTCTTATTATGCCAATGGAGGAAATAGCTTTCAAAATTAAAAATATTGATATGATCACTTTATGACACTTTAATATCAAGGGTCTCAAGAAAAAGAAAGAATATAGTAGTTGGACTTCCTCATCTTGAAGTAAGAAAACTAGTTTGTGAAGGTTGTATTTATGAACAGATCCATATACTTCCATTTCCTAAATCTTAATGGAGAGTTAAATCACCACTTGAACTTACTTATGCTGATATATATAGTCATTCTAAAACTCTTTCAATCAATAACCAAAGGTATTTCATTCTCTTTGTTGATGATTTTACTAAAATAATGTGAGTTTATTTTTTATGTAAAAAGTTAAAAGCTTTTTCTATATTTCTTTAATTCAAGACTCTTGTGGAGAAGCAAAATGGATTTTAAAATCAAATCTTTAAGAACACATCATGGTAGAGAGTTCATGCACACTCCATTCATTCATGGACCATTACAAGAAGAATGAGATTCAAAGGTAACTTACTATTAGTAGGAGTCTTCAACAAAATGGAGTGGCAAAAAAAGAAAAATCATATCATTATGGAGATGACACAAAGCATGCTAAAAGATAAAAGTTTACTTAATACTTTTTAGGCAGAAAATATTCATACAACATTTTATATGCTGAATAAATCTTAAGTCTGGTAGTAATAGAACTCCGATATTAAGCTTGCTATAAAAGGAAACAAGTGATTGGTCATCTTAAAGTATTTGGTAGCATTGCATAAGCACATATTTCATCTCAAAATAAGGATAAATTTGATGACAAAGGTGAAAAACTTTTCTTTGTTGGATATAGTGATCAATTTAAAGGCTACAGGTTGTTCAATCCAAAAGACTAACAAGAGATGTCATTTTTTATGAGATTGTAGCCTGGATTAGAAAGAAAAGTCAGCAGATATACCAATTATTCAAGAGTTATTAGAGCCTTATTCAAGCCAAAAGGAACAACCACAACTCCCAACAACACTGATCCTTCAAGCTCTTTAGAATTAGGTTCTTTAAGCCAAGAAAATTCATATTATGATTCAGATGTTTCCTCCAAGAAACATTTGTTCTTTAGTAGATCTTAATGAATCATGTGAAGTTACATTCTTAGTTTGAGAACCCCATAATTTTATAGAAGCTATCAAAGAGAAAGAGTGGCACAAGGCAATGGGTGTTGAAATAACATCAATGGAAAAGAACAAAACTTGAGATCTTGTCAATTTGCTAAAAGGAAAGGATGTCATTGGATTCAAGTGGGTTTTATAAGACAAAGTTGAATGAATATAATATATTTAAAAAAACATAAGACAAGAATAGTTATAAAAAGTTATTCATATCAATCGTGAATAGATTGCAATGAAACTTTTGCTCTGATTATAAAGATAGAATCCATAAGAACATTCTTGCATTAACAGCTCAGTTGGAGTTAAAAGTATCCTAATCAGATGTAAAATTAATTTTTCTCAATGGAAATCTTAAAGAGATATATGTAGAGCAACCTCGGCTATGAATGAAGTCAAAGGTGACGGAAACAAGTTCTATAAACTCTTCAAAGTCATATATGCCTAAAACAAGCTTCAAGAGTTTGAAGTAGTTTGATCAATTTATATTAGGTATTTTAACCTAAAAAAGTTCTTATTATATATGATGACATCCCATAATTGATTTTTATCAAATGACATCCCCTAATCGATTTATATATGAGGGTACCCTTTCGTCAACTAAATGAAAATATCACCTTCGACTTCCATCAATCATCTCTGGTAGCTATCGCCTCTGTTGCCACCTCCCTCGACCATCATTGCCTCTGCCCATGATCGTCGTTGTCGCCCCATGCATCCATCGCGAGTGGCGCCTAGCCTCCTCGCTTCCCCTTCCCTTCCCCCTTTTCTTCCTCCTCCCCCTCCCATGCCACCTGCCTTCCCCACCACCTCTGTGCAGCGCCGCCCATGGGCGGTAGTCTTCGATGTGGAGGAGGTAGACGCTTCTCCGTTGCCTTCACCGCTAGTACCCTCGCCAGCGGGTAGAGCAAAGGCAGAGGCAACAAGCGAAGGCAACGGAGTCCGGAGGTGGGGAGTGAAGAAATGAGATAATGAAGAAAAGCATAATGTAATTAGCATCATATGAAATCTATTTATACATGGTGAAAGATAAGATTTCTTTAATTGAGTAGAGAGATTGCCTCATACAGTTGAGGAAATCTCATCTGCTATGCAGTTGAGGAAATCTCTCTGTTATCATGCCCCCGCAAGATCGAGCTTCTGTCAAGGATACCGATCTTGGACCGATGCAACAAAAATAGTTTGCGGGCTAGAGGCTTCGTGAGTGAGTCTGTTAGTTAATCAATCGTATGGACATGAGAGACACGAAGTTGATGTCTGACAACTTGATCTTGTACGAAGTGAAAGTCGATGGCAATGTGTTTTATGCGTGAGTGGAACACTGGATTGACACATAAGTAGGTAGCTGCAACATTGTCATAATATATTGTAGGAGTATGGGTAAAGCCGACTTTGAGTTCCTTGAGGAGATTTGTAACACAATTGAGTTCAGTAGTGGCGGTAGCAATAGCACGATATTCAGCTTCAGTTGTAGACCGGGCTACTGTCTTTTGCTTCTTAGAACTCCAACTGATTGGATTAGACCCAAGAAAGACAACATTCCCTGATGTGGAGGTTCTATCATTAAAGTTTCTCACCCAATCAGCATCAGCAAAGGCATGGAGATGAAGTTAAGTGGTTTTGCGGAGAAAGAGACCATGATTAAGGGTCCTTTAAGATACCGTAAAATTCGTTTAACCGCAGACCAATGCATAGCAGAAAGCTGGTGCATGTATTGAGATAATTTATTGACTGCAAATGAGATATTTGGATGAGTGAGAGCCAAGTACTGTAAGGAGCTAAGTACTTGTCGGTATTGAGTTGAGTCCGTGGTAGGGCTGCCATCATATAATTTGAGTGATTCACTAGTAGAGAGAGGAGTAGCCACTTCTTTTGCATCCTGCATATTTGTCTTTGATAATAAGTCTTGAATATACTTTCTTTGTGAGAGGAGGAGACATGAGGATGTAAATGTTGCTTCCATTCCCAGAAAGTAGCTCAAGGGTCATAAATCTTTGAGGGAGAATCGATCAGCCAATTGCTTTAAAAATATCTGAATCTCTAAGGGATCATTGCCTGTAACAATAATATCATCTACATATACTAGAAGATATATTGTATTTCCATGTTGTTATCGTAGGAATAAAGAGGTATCAGACTTAGAGTTGATGAAGCCAATTGATAGCAGAAACGATCCAAGTTCAGTATACCAAACTCTTGGAGCTTGATAGAGTCCATAAATGGCTTTTTGTAATTTGCAGACATGTCTCGGATACTGGTGATGAACAAAGTCAGGGGGTTGCTACATAAAGACATCTTCGGTTAGAGTCCCCTGTAAAAAGGCATTGTTAACATCCAGTTGTCGTAATTGCCAGCCTCTGGAGATGGCCAAACTTAGAATAAGCCGAATTGTTATGGGTTTAACTACAGGACTAAAAGTCTCCGTGAAGTCAACTCCAGGTCGCTGATGAAACCCTTTGGCTACTAATCGTGCTTTATATCAAGCAATGGACCCGTCAAGGTTTCGCTTAATTTGGAAGACCCATTTACACCCGATGATGTTTTGTGTAGGATGAAAATGTACAAGAGTCAATGTGGAGTTATGGAGAAGAGCATCATATTTTTCACACATGGCTTTACGCTAGTGGGGAGATTTTTGGGCTTGAGAAATTGTAATTGGTTCACTGGTCTCAGGAGAGGATTTGGTGATAGTATGCAGGTCGAGAACCTGACGTGGTTTAAAGATACCACTTTTTGAGCGTATTGTCATTGGATGTCTAGGAACTGGAAGTTGTGTTATTGGTATGGGTAGTGGAGAGGCATCGACAGGGGTCGGGATAGATTGAGATACATCAGTGGTACTAGATAAAGAAGGTTGTTGTGATTCTGAGGATATTACGTTAGTAGTAGGGGAGGCTTGTGAAGAAGAAAGATGAGAAGGAATGGAGAGAGTGGGAAGCTATTGAACCGAGAGAACAAAAGAGTGTAGATCTTTAAGAAAAGGATTGGATGGTGTGGGAATTATTTTGTTTGGGGGGATCGATGGTATACTTCAGTGATGTATATTTGTTGGAGTGGCCGTCATGGTAGGAGACTCGTGGTTTTGAAATGGAAAGGTAGACTCCATAAAAACAACATGACGTGAAATAAAGACTTTTTGATTTTTTGGTTCGTAACATCGAAAGGCATTATGTTCAAGAGAATATCCTATGAAGATGCAAGGTTTAGATCTTAGCGCTATCTTGTGTGGGGCATAGGGACGTAGCCATGGATAATATAAACAACCAAATATTCTGAATTTTTGAAGGTTTGTGGATTTAAAAAATAATTTTTCAAATGGAGACTAGCATTGGAGAACTGGAGTGGGCAGACGATTAATAAAGTAGACGGCAGTTTGAAAGGCTACAGACTAAAAGGTTGTTGGCATGGAGGCTTCATGTAGAAGCATGAGACCAATTTCTACAATATGTCGATGTTTGCGTTTAGCAGAGCCAACTAGTTGAGGAGAGTGGGGGGGTGACTTAAGGTGTTGGATACCACAGGTTGAAAGGTAGGATGTGAGAGCTTGATATTTGCCCCCACCATCAAAGTAGACTGCCTTAATTGTAGACTGAAAGAAGTTTTCAACCAGCTTTTTAAAGTTGGTAAAAATTGTGGAAACTTCTGACTTATGACGAAGAGGATAAATCCATGTGTACTTAGTACAATAGTCTACAAAAACGACATAAAATCTAAACTTGTCAAAGGAAGTGACAGGAGTAGGTCCCCAAACTGTTAGGACCGGAGCGGCACTAAGAGGGGGGGGGGTGAATTAGTGCAGCAGTAAAGAACAATAAACTTTCGACGATTTAAACACTTTCGGAAACTTCGTACGATAAAAGCAATGTTTCGCTTGAAACCGTTTCGATTGCATTTTAACTTAAAGGCATACGTAAGAAGGAGACAAAGAAGTAGAGCATCAAAGTGAAGATGGTTTGCAGTAATGTAAATGACAATAAGATAAACGCAAACCGATTTACAGTGGTTCGGTCATGCGACCTACATCCACTCCTCCGATTCCTCTTCCGTCGAGGCCACCGACATCCACTAATGATCTTCCTTTACTAGGCGAAGATCAACCTCCTACTTACACCCCTCTTACAACCTCTTACAAGTGGTTCACCCTTTTAAAAAGATTTCAATGAAAGAAAGGAGTGAACACTCAAGCTATTGAAAACAAGACTTTTCCTAAAGCTTCTCTCAACTTCTAACTTCTCAAAAGGTTGCT